>RCHF01003143.1:0-66095 GCA_003987895.1 Neonothopanus nambi | reverse complement strand
CAGCTCCTTCTCTCCTCAGATGCAGATGTGAATACTCAGGGTGGTGAATATGGAAATGCTCTCCAGGCTGCTGCTCAGTCTGGGAACATGGCAGTTGTGCAGCTTCTTATCTCCTCAGGTGCAGATGTGAATGCTCAGGGTGGTCTCTATGGACATACTCTCCAGGCTGCTGCTCTGTCTGGAAATGAGGCAGTTGTGGAGCTCCTTCTCTCCTTAGGTGCAGATGTGAATGCTCAGGGTGGTAAGTGTGGAAATGCTCTCCAAGCAGCTGTTTTTGGGGAGAATGTGGAGATAGTGCAGCTGCTACTGGACAAGGATGCAGATGTCAATGCTCAAGGTGGCCTTTATGAAAATGCTCTCTATGCAGCTGCTGCCCATATATGGGAGAATGTAAAGATAGTGCAGCTCCTCCTAGATAAGGGTGCAGCTGTCAATACTCAAGGGGGCTATTATGGAAATGCTGTCCAAGCAGCTGCTTTTGGGAACCATGTGGAGATAGAGCAGATGCTGCTGGGCAAGGGTGCAGATGTCAATGCTCAAGGGGGTAAATATGGAMATGCTCTCCAAGCAGCTGCTGYTGRGAAGARTGTKAAGATAGTGCAGCTGCTGCTGGACAAGGGTGCAGATGTCAATGCTCAAGGGGGTACATATAGAAATGCTCTCCATGCAGCTACACAGAATCATCATCTCTATGTTCCAGCCACACAGAGAGAGCATATTGTGCAATTGCTTCTGCACAGTGGTGCAAACAACACAGCTTAAACTCATCACTCTGAGACTGACTTTATCTGGAAGAGATTCTGTTATGAGCTCAGATACTGAACCACCAATATGTACTAAACCTCCATTTTGTAGTTTCTATGTATCTATGTTCAATTCTATTTTGTTCTACCACTACTTCACTGTGCTGAGCAATGAACTAGGTTCACAGCCCCCTTTGATTTTCTCCTTCACAGATTCAATAGCCTATCCATATCTCTACTAATGATAGGTAATTGCCCATCCTTATGATGACTCCCTAAAAGGCCTCAAAGACTTTCCCCACTCCATGATCTGACCCTGACCCTGGCTCTTACCTTTCTATTGATCCATCCTCCACATAGCTATCTCTGCTCAAATACAAAACTTATGAAGCATAATGTAGATGTATCAAAAACACCCTGACTTTTGGCTCCAAGACAGTCAACAAGTGATTGAATGAGGTCTTATGATCCTCAACTTTTCCTTTCCAGACCAGTAATGCTAACATATCACTTTGCAGTGTAGTTCTATTACCTCTCATTACTATTGCTTACACACACATTCAAAAGTTGTACTGTTATGCACCTGACAAGGCTCCTCTCTTCTGGCCAAATTCCAGGAGCATTTTGGCAAACAAATTGAATATAGCATGATTGGCTTTAAAGTACATATCCAGATGAGTTGCCCTGAAGGCACATTGCACCTCTAGGCCAGAGCCAGCTCAGGTAACAATGAGGCTCTAAAGGATCTCGTGTCGGGCCCGTACTCATCAGCCTGAATCAACAGGTACCGTATCAATAAAGGTACTCCTGGCAGATGTGACTGACGCTGCTATTAGATAGATCTGTCTGATGCGCGGTGCATACGCGGAGCTGTTTAGTTCTTGAAGTCATGGCCATGTATACGTACTTATATACTTTTTGATTCGATGTCAACAGTCAAAGAGATCGGAGGTAAGACCTGCGATAGACGAGATGGATCGAGGTACAAGAGTAAGAAGGTATATAAACGAGCAGATAAGACGTACTTGAGTATCCACCTCTCTAATGCACTCCAGATTCAAGTTGACTTTTGTATGCGTTCTGATTGTGACTCTTGTTGGCTTCACAGTAAGCTAGCAATAGCTTTCTTTTTCGAGTCCAGAGCAGTACTTATTGATGAGTTTCACGTTCACAGCACAGTATTCCTGCCTCTGAAGGAGTACGTAGATGCTTTCGCTCTTCTGCTCTCTAGTTGCCAATTTTTCCAATTAACCTTTACTCTTCACAACTTAGGCACGCAAGGTTGAACTTAGCGCTGCTACTATGCTCACTCGCAGACAGATTTGCTCTGGATATTGTGAAGTTGCGGAAGACTGTGGAGGCGGCGACGCATGCATCTGTCAGTTTCACGAAGCTCTTAATATTAGTGTAAGTATATGTATCCCAGGACTTCATTTATCTTTAGACTCACTTGGAAATTATCTAGCGATGTAACTATGCTTAAGCTTGATTAGTGAGGTGTTTTCAGGGTCTCAGGGGACAATCATGTTTGTGTAAAAGTCTGTATTTTTGTATTATCACTGAGCACAATGAGTTGGAAGCAATATGGTTCATGTGTATGAATGCTGATAGCCTGGTGACCAAGCCCTCCATGAGGTGAGTAAGATGAGGACCTCGATAGAGAGAAGTTACTTCAAACGGTAAGTACGAGGATAAGTATCTGAGTTGTCCTTATGGGCATGCAGCGATTTTTCAATGGGAACTTGCGTCGGTTCTTCTTCTCTTCCTCTCCTCCTCCTCCATTTCGACTCTTCTGGTACAGAGCCGGGAGGGCAGAGGCCAAATGCTTGACAGATTCTGCGATTTCATGCACTATGTAGGCGACAATCTGTAGCCATGCCCGGGCTCATATACTGATCCGACATTCGGTCCGGAGACACAAGCGCGAAATTTATTCTCACGGTAGATGCCTCATGCACTCATGTCCATCGCCCTTTGAAGCAGTTTTCTCTCCGGTTACCATTCATACAAACACCCTTTGTCTACCCACCTAATTCCTATATATTTATCTGCACAAACCACTCACTTGCGTATGCTCTGGGCTGGGATTTCTACTGCTATCGATAACGACTTCCACGACGACTTTTTTACGGGCAGTTCTGTTCCTTTGACGGTCATCTATTTTTTTTTTCTTTTTTAATTTTCTCTTGAGGCTCGAATGCCAGGATTAGTCCGTGCTGTGGGAAGGGTGCGCATGCTTCGTCGATTGATATTTGCTATGTTCGGTTCTGGTAGCTGATTGGGTTTGGGTTTCAAAGGTCATCAGACATGGACAACTTCTTTGTATCTACCCCTCGGCCTTCGAATCTCAGGACGATCGAGGTGAGCACTCGGTTGATTTTTCAAGAGATTTATCACTCAATTTCATGTAGTTTCTAATTACTCCTTTCCTTCGAATCTCTCTCGTGAAGATGTAACACTCACCACTTCCGATAAAGTCACTCTCAGCTGCTACATCCTTCGCGCTGTAGCTTGGCGTAAACATCGAAGTTCGAAGAGGGAATCTACGCAGGTACGTTGAAATGCCCTTTAAACTCTCCTACGTATTGAACGTTGATTTCTTTCAAACAAGTCGTCCTCCCGCTCGCCGTCTCCCTCAGTCGTGCCTCGTGCCACTGTAATTATGTTTCATGGAAACGGCTACCACGTATGGCATCATGGATATTCTGCACAACAATTCCTTCGTCTTGGGTGTGACGTTCTGCTTGTTTCATATCGAGGGTGAGGGTTCCCTTTTTCCTCGTTGTGTCGTGGCTCATTCTTCCTTCGGTGTTACGTTTAGATATGGCAATTCAACTGGGAAGCCTTCCGAGAAGGGTAAGCGCTGTTATGATCTTACATGTTTCATCCTTGTCTTCACATTCCGTTACCATCCACACGTGTATTATAGGCCTCCGGAGAGACGCCCAAGCAGCCCTAGATTTTGTCTTGGCCCATCCTGAACTGTCCAAGTCACGTATCGTAAGTTGAAACAAGTTGTTTAGACGAATTGGCATTAGCTAATTATGACTCGGGTACACGTCATGATACGCGTTATGCGGTACCTATAGGTTCTTCACGGTCATTCACTCGGAGGTGCAGTGGCTATCGACCTTGCTAGTAGGAATGCGTCAAAGGTACCTCCCTACCCCTTCTACCCCTCCCTCACCAACCACACCACTTACCCCCTAGCTCCACCCACAGATCTCCGCCCTAATCCTTGAAAACACCTTTCTCTCCATCCCCCTCGTCGTCCGTGACATCCCCGGTCCCATCCTACGCCACCTCACACCCTTCGTACACCAAAAATGGAATTCGGAACGGAGGGTAAGGAGGATACCGAGTACCGTACCGATTTTGATGATACAGGGTGGGAAGGATGAGGTTGTGGGGGAGGGACATATGAGGAGGCTTTGGGAGGTTGCGCAGAGCAGGGGGCGGGTGGGTAGCGTGGATGGTGGTAGAAGAGTGAGGGAAAAGACGGGTTGGAAGGGGAAGGTGGTTGGTGTGAATCTGAGTGGGAGGAGTAGGGGTAGGGGTAGAAGCAGGAGTAAGAGTCGGAGCCGGAAGGTAGACTCGAGTTCGAAGGAAGAGTCAACGAATGAGAATGAGAATCGGAATCGCAGTAAGGATATGTTCAAGAGTATACCAGAAGGATCTCATTGTGAGTGTAGATTATCTGATCCTGCGATTCTTTGCTTATACTTTACGCGTTCACTTATAGCGGATACTTGGACGAAATCGGGGTACTGGTCGACGGTTAATACGTTTCTTCAGAGTCTTGACGCTGTGTCGGATGTACGAGAACAAGGGGAGGTGATATCGTCGTCATCGGTATGAGTTTTTAGCACTTGTACTTGTCGAACATGCACACGAGGTTGTGACTTATGGTCGGACGTGTAAGAGCTACAGCTGCAGCTGCTTGCCAAGTGCCCAGTACTAGTTTCAACTCGTCGGACGGTCATTGCATTGTATTATATCCAATCGATTCAATGAGTTAGTCTTCTGCCTCCACTATCTACATAACATACGAATTTTTACGATACTATGTACTTACAGTACTTAATCAATTAATGCTATGCACGGGGTTGTGAACAGTGCCCTTTGACATTGACAATGAGCGTGCTGTCACCGTGACCATGCGGCGTGGCGTACCTCGGTCTGCTGGGGGATCCGTACTTCCCGCTAGTCTTGGTGCTGCATGTCAGGCAAATGTCAGGTACAGGTATCGGTTACACGCTACGCGCCCTGAGAAAATCCATCGATAATCGTATTCAAAAGTCGAGGGACATCCTTCAACTCGGACACCAACCATCTTCCACCGTTCATGACTCCTTCCCTCCCCAATTATCATTAATCAAGTTCGACAATGAACCCACTATCCATAATCTCCTTCACAGCCTCCACGTTCTCCCTAACCCTAAAACTCTACGCCCTCTTCCAAAAAACCCTAGAGTTCACCTCGTCCTCCGAAAAACTCCTCCTTCAACTCGAAGTGGAGCACGCGAGGCTTGTTTTGTGGGGACAGAATTCTGGGCTGGCGTATGGTGAACTCCGGAGGGAGTTGGTTCCTTTTGAGGGGTTGATTACGGGGTTGTTGGAGAAATTGACGGGGTTGGTGGAGGATACGAGGAGGTTGAGGGAGGTTTATGGGTTGATTGAAGTTGGGGGAGGGGTGAAGGGTGAGGGTACGGGTGCAGAGGAGGGTGTGGTTGAAAAGGAAAAGGAAAAGAGATCACAGTCGTTTCTGAGGATTAGAGATGCATTTCGGAGTGGGTTGAAACGGAGACACAAACCTAATAAACCTGGAGACACTGAAGTCGATATCGATTTAACCTTCGATTCCACCACTCTTGACGCAGACGATTCAAACGACACCACCACCACCACCACTGCCTCCCCATCCCAATCAATCTCCATAACCTCCCGTCTCCGCTGGGCAATAACCTCCCAATCCCGTTTCGAATCACTCATCAAAGACATCCGAGGGTTCACTAACAACCTCAACGAACTCCTCCGCGAATCCCAACAGGTTCATTTCGCGCAGGATTGGAATGCAGTGCAGTTTCATGTTATGGGAGGGATCAATGACACGAGGAGTTTGAGACTTATGCAAGAGGTTTCCGAGTCTGGTGGGGTGTGTAGGAATCTTTTTGATATGGCTGTTAGGAAGTCAATTGTTGTGGCGGAAGATGGTTTGGGAGATGATCCGCGGGAGATTGGGGGAGATAAGATGAGTAGAGGAGTCGGAGTGGTGATGCTACGAAAGGAAGATTTTGAGATTCCAGGGAATTTCACGGAGTTGACGAGGTTCATTGCTCTCCCTAAACGCGATCTTCGAATTCCCGGTATAGACTCAAACTCGGGGGACAGTCGAGCATCACCGTCACCATATTTACTCGTGGAGAAAAAACGCTACCAACCAAACATCTCAACTGCAGAAAAAGAGATCCTACGAAATCGTCTGCTGGCACTCATCCAACTACTGAATTCCACCTCTCGAGATCGTGATAACCTCCCTTTATGTATCGGCTACTGGAGTGAACCGGAGAATAATTGCTGGTGCCTTGTTTATCAGGTCGCGTTCAAGACAGTGGTAAATCGTCCAGTCCCAGTCGACGAGACCGAGACCAAACACCCACCAGAAGTTCACTCATTATTATCTCTTATACGAAACACATCGTTCAGACCACCCCTCGAATCACGCATCAAGCTAGCACGTACACTCTCTTCCGTCTTCTCAAGGCTCTTCGGTGCACAGTGGTTCCATAAAGGTATAAGATGCGAGAATATCTTATTCCCCTCCTCCGCCTCCCCCTCCGGATCCTCCTTGGGGGATATAGATCTATCCACGCCGTTAATCACAGGGTTCGAGTATTCGAGACGATACACGGAGCTATTAAGTGTTGATTATGTTTCAATGAGGCTCGAGGAGGCTTTGTATCGACATCCGGATTATCAAGATAACACTGGTACCATTGACGGCCATGGCCACAACTCAGGGGATTCGTCTAGCGCGGGAGGTGTTGGTGGACAACGTCACGGTCCTGGGGGGTATCGAATGGCGTACGATATATATTCATTTGGACTTTTACTCGCCGAAATCGCTTGGTGGGTCCCGTTAGACGTGATTTACAAAGAAATGATGAAGAAGCAGAATCAACGAGTGGGTCCGAGTCATAGCTCGGTCGAGGTCTTTCACGCGCAACAGGCGATTAATTTGAAGAACGAGGTTGTTAAGAGGGCGAATAAAGAGTTGGCGTTTAGAGTTGGGACAACTTATAGGGATGTTGTACTTTGGTGTTTGGACAAGGGAACGTCCGGGCATGTGCATGACAGGACTGGGACTGGGAGAGATGTTAATGAGGAATTGGCGGTGGAGTTTTATGAAAATGTTGTTGTGCCGATGGAGAATATGGATATGGGAAGGAGATTATGAGAGGAGAGGATAGGGTGGTTGGAATCTCTTTGTGACGATCGTGTATTACTTACTATCTGTCCATTACTAGCTTCGCAGTTATTATATGTCTTTCAGTTTTTCTCATAACGCATACCTACTCGCGTCTCCGCCGGCGCAAAAAGTTAAACCGGCCAAGGTTCGAGCTACAGCTACCTGGAGTGGCACTCGGAGAGGTAGAGCAAAACATACTCTAGGCCATAGACTTTGCATTACTTTAAATAGAAATAAAACTTCCATAACGAGCAACCTACATAGATGTTTATCTCCTCCTTCCACTAGCCTTCCGCGCACCTCAACTATCGTCTGAAACATCGTCTACATGTACAGCAGCTACCCAAAAAGAAATAATAGTAAGTATAGCAATGATGAATCGGCTAAACAATGAGTGGACCTACAATGGCCGCGCTGCCAGAAGTAAAGTAACTTTGACCCTCGAGCCAAACACTGGCGGGCCGGTGGGGACTGACCTAAATTGGTTGATTTATCCTCCTCTCTCTCTCTCTCTTTTTCCTCTCATACGTTTGCATTTATTCCCCTCTCTGGAAAAATTTGCATTCACTGCTGACTTGACCGACATGCCTAAAGTTAAACAAACCGAGCAGTTGGCTTCGATCACAACGAACGCCAAAGAATCGTCTGATAATTGGTATGGTATTCTAAGTGGAACTTCATTGTGAGTGGCGAAACCCACTCATGAGGTTCTGAGACACTTACCGTACGATTGATTCTTTTTTTTTCTTTTCCTTCCTTTTTCCCCCTACAAGCAGTGGCGAGGATAGATCTAATCAACCCCCGACGTTCGAATTGACCAGTTCCACCGCCGTGAACGCCCTAGCTCAGCCTAATTACCAGAATGAGAATGTCCAGTCCGGCGCAGTTCATTGGTCCTCTACACTAAATTCATCAGGAAATCGGTACACGGAAAATAATCTGGTAATTGTCCAAAATTATTGATACCTCCGCTATCCCGGCCATTTTAGCGGTAATCCATCATAATTGCGAGGAATCCCTTTCTCACAGGTCAGGAGCATCAAATATTACAGAATATTACTCAATGTTACTCAGGAGCGTCAAGAGAAGAATAACATTATTAGATTTATCCATCATTAAGCTAAATTAACATATGTACGACTATCCTTGAAAGGACTAACATAGAACATGTCACATTCATCCAGGACAGTCTCACAAGTCCATCCTGCTGGTACTGCGCCGCCCCATTTCGGATATAGCTGAATACTGCGCTTGATTAAATCCACCGGAATGACGGCTGCTGCAGGCGAGCCCTGAATGACTTGTTTCTTGATACGATGTAGTCCGGAATATGGATCAGGGTCCCGGTTGAACTTTGTATACCACTCGACATATGCCAAGTGTTTTGGTGGAGTCATGTCGGGAGGGAAAAGAGTGTCGAGTTTCTTGTCAGGCAGTGAGAATATCACCCGAATACGACCTGCACGCATATCTGGAGAAGAGATGAGTGACATTCAGCCTGCCAAAAGGCTAAATCCAATATACATACTTTTGAGTGGGCGCCATTCATTACTGGTGAGGACTTCATTGCTGACCTGAATGAGTGCTGCATCAAACTGAGCTGCTTTGGATATCTGCCCATTTGCACTGTATCGACGGGGATGTGCTGTAACAACATCAAGGGTCTCCCGGCCATGAAGATCTCTGTTTAGGAATTTGATCGCATGCCAAACTGGGACTGTTCTGAATGGAAAGGTTACCACACGAGCATATTCTTCCACCTGAAGAGGTGAGAGATCTGGTTGTCGGTATTGAACAATGAATCGAGCAAGAGCAGAACTGAATTTGGTTGCCCCATATCCACGAGCACTCAGGCTGAGGTCCTCCAGCTTAGACAGTGACACAGACTTGACAGTTGGAAACCGTGTAAGCTGTTGCTCGAAGACACACCTCAAATCCGTTAAGGTACGCTGTGCACCTGGAAAATCCAGCCGAACACCTACTGAAGGCTGGAGAGCAGCCTCCTTGGGCTCAGGACGTGCTGAGAACCTCCACTGAATGTAATTTGAATGGAACATGACCTTCTCCCGGCGCTCGAGCCAACGTGTCATCTGTGCATATTCATCCTTGTGATTAGTGGCACGATAGGCATCCTTAGTGAAGTCAATATGGAGTCGCTCGGTTGTCTCGGTACTGTAGTTGTCGGTAGTACCGTATAGAGTAATGGCTCGTGAGTAATGGCAGAGGGAGTGGAGTTTGGGAAAATTGAAGTGTTCACGGACTTGAAGGTCCACAAAGATTTGTTTATGAGCATGGAATGATTCAAGAGCTGCATCTAGGGATTGGAGAGACTCGTTGGTGTGTATTGGATAGCGTGCAAGATAGAGAAAGTCAAGAAGTGATCGGGTTGCCAATAGTAACGTGCGGGATTGTTGGTTTGTCAGTGAAGGGATGTCAGTCACAATGCCAAGAAGAAACGTGCACATTTGTTTGTGCTCGGTGCCACTGACACGAGAGAGAGTGGTGATCCCTTTGTGGAAATTGCGGATACCATGATTTGGTGGCAGCCGGCGAACACGAGCATCAATTTCTTCAGCCCCACAGATGTCCGTCAACCATGAAATCAGATGCTTCATGACCCCCTGATACAATTGATGAAGAACGTCAGGAGTAATCGACTGGAATATATGAGTATAAGGAAGATCCTCCCAAAAAGGATGCTGAACAGGTTTAATATTACAGTCAGCACAGCTCTGGACCCAGGTGTCTGTCCCGATCTCTTTCGATGCAGCAACAGCTTTCTCCATGTCACGGTATGGTGACGAACATGGATAAGCACCTAGCTCATTCTTTGGAGTCTCGCAACATGGACAATGACCATAGTATCCAGTTGTTACAAGCATTTGCTCAGGGTAATCTCCCACATATGCAGCAAGGATAGGATGACACCGACGTTTGACACCATCACCGCTTTGCAGCACAACACCCTCTCTACCAGCTTCTTGCAATGGCGCTACCAAGTGAGACATGCAGGCATGAAAGAGGTTGCTAACTGCACGGCGTCGTGCTGCTTTATTCTTGATATGGTCCAAGCGAGTGGTAGGTAGATATGCTAAAAGGATTTGCCCTTGCTGCGAGGGCTTACGTCGAATTTCTTTCGGAAGATTCCCAATAGTAAGATAGACGGGGTATGCAGATTTATTCCGGAACAGGGTGACTTGGGTTTTATCACTAGATATAATAATAGGAATGATTGTAGCGCCAGGATTGTCCTTCTCAACAGCTTTCTAGAGTTGGATACTCGTTAGTTCGACGTCTACTCTGTTTAAATAGCACATACCTGAGTCGCCCACCACCATTTCCCTGTGTTGAAATCATGATAGAGTCGGATGGTCTTGTCGGCATCTGCATAGTGGCGTTCTGGAACGAAGCACAGATATGGGCTGTGTTCTGCACTCCCATAAAGTGCTCGGATACATTCCATGATGTCACGTTTGTAAAGGTCAAAGGCCTGTCCAGCAATAATAACTTCTTCCCGTGAAAACTCCGGACGGCGTGTGGGGAGGTTGTTATCAATAATACAGTTCAACTCTGCACTGTTACGGAAGGAAAGACCCAATGCCTCATCAACCTGAGTATTGTAATTTTTTAGCACAAAGAGGACTTGGAGTGTCAAACAGTCTACGCACCCCTTTGATTGACAACAAATTGTCGAACGCAGTAGATCCAGGCCCTTGCATCTTTGCCCAGTGTGCAACCTCCCAATCTAGACGTGATGAAAATGGTGCCCACTTATTTTCCTTGCTCTCTGCGATGTTGGATTGGTAATGCTCAAAACCACTCGATGAGTCATAGAACGAGTGTGGTGTAGCATCAGGTAATGGTGTGCCTGCTTGACCTCCGAAATTCTCCACATAGATGCCTTCACGATGTGCTGGAAGCTTTCGAAGTGGTACATTTGGTGGTCGACGAGGTGGGCTAGGAATTTCGTCATCAACCTCCATATTAGTATTAGCAGTGGGTTCAGATGCAGCTGGACGTTGAGGCTCCCATGTAGTCTCGAGCTCTGGAGCCTCTAGTGAAGATTCAATGTCTTCGGTAGCATCACTGACCCCCTCCTCGTCATCTGGGCTCGGGGAATCTGAGAACCCCGGAAAGTCTGCCTCTGTATAATTTTGACCGAAGAAATCGCCAGTAAAGTGCTGGGGTTCACATTCCTCTCCATCTCCATCTTGCTGAATGTTATCACGAGTCTGTGAATGCCATGTATGCAGAAAGGCGCGAGGACGACGAGGAAATGAACGAGATGGGCGGATAAAATCTGTAAACTCAACTTCTCCGGCTCTCTTGCATTTCGGATTCTTGGTTTTAATATAATGTTGAGTGAGATCACTTGAACGAGCCCAGCTATTGCCACAAGCTGAGCATGTGTAATGTGAGGACGACATAGTGAAGATATGATATTTGTTAGTGACAGAAGAGGAGAGATATGAGGCCGTAGCTACAGTGCCTCCGCTTAGTAGTAAGGGTCGAAAATAGGACTAAAAACTTTTCTGAACTCCGCACACTTCCTCGTCTTGACCAGCTTTGACTGCTATGGCCTCCCGACAAACTAGATCCTACAAGTCCCAGCAGGACAATGCTGAGCGAGGAGAAAAACAAGGAGCGACAAAAGCTGACCAGAAGTGGGAGGCAATCAGAAAAGGAAATGGAAAACGAAGAAATTCAGATGCTAAAGGTGATGCCTACGTGTCTGATTCTTACTTGAAAATCTAACATTCAATGATAGTCAATGAGGGGAAGAGTTCAAAGCAGAGCGGCTCACCAGCAGAACCCGCATCAAAGCGCTCGAGAACCAGTAATCCACCAAATCCAACTCGAAAGTCATCTAGCACTGCACTGCCTACTAAGCCATCTAATTCAGCAAATACATCCAATAAAGTACTCAGTTCGGGAAGGTCTTCAGGTGAACGTAAAGGAACAAAAAAGAGTGAGCATCATGTTATTCGAGTATGATGATGACGTGTACTCACTGCTGCTTTTGAACTACACAGAATATCAGCCAGTTGTTGTATCAGAATCGGAAGAAGGTACACACATACTGGTGCTTTTAGATATTCTGACCCATAAGAATTCCAAGAAAAACTATCGCCACCTCCCAAGTCTTCTAGGTCTTCGAAGTCTCGAAGTCAGACAAATCAAGTCAAAGGTACAGCAAAGTCAAAGGAAGATTCAGAGGAAGATTCAGAGGAGAGCGAAAATGAAGATGACGTTGAAATGGGCTCAGACAATCCAAATGAAGATGTAGACGCTGCAGACATGTTGCAGGATGAGGTTGGTGTTTGAAACTGAAAGCTTGATACTGCTAACCTTTATTATAGGCAGCTACCTGGACGAGTGTTGAGAAGAAAGCAAAACGAGGTAAGTGTACATCATGGAATAGTTTGCTTCTTTGAATAATCACCTGATATAATTCAAATCATACATAGCCACCCATTCTCGCAACTCATCTGTGACTTTCGATAATGCTTCAATCCCTCCCATATCCGATACCGAGACAGGCGCACTTTCCAGCACAGTAGACCCGCTTGAGTACTCTGAAGACGAGGATGAACACTCAGAGCATAATGGGGAACAGGAAGAGATTCAGAATCAGAGCGCCAAAAAGACTTTAGGAAAGAAAGCGATGAAGCTGGCAGCTGAGGTGAGTGTTTGGTTTATCTTCACGACTTTTGGTAACGCATGGTTTTGTTTTTGTTAGCTTCCTAAGGTCTCCGACAGCAAGCTTCCAACGTCCAAAGCTGCTTCACGAAACCACCAAGTCCCTACTTCTAACCCTCCTCCTACAACTGAGACCTCTTCCCCTGACGAGTCTGGCAGTATTGAATGGGCACCACGTACTGAAATCATCCTCGATGCACACTCCGGCTCCACAAAGACTTTTAGGCTTGCTATGAAGGGTCAAACTCCGGAAATTCGTGCAGTTTTGGACCTTGGAAGAAAACTCGGTGCCGTGAAGCTAGTTTCCGAGTCTGACATGAACCAGTGTGGTTTATCTGTCAAAGGTTTCAAAACCCTAACTCACGATGCACTAGTCATGGCTGCTGAGGAATTAGGATATGTTGAGGACGGTGACATTATGCACAGACTTGTTAAGGGGGACGCAAACAAATACATTCGACCTCTTGTTGACTGCGTATGTCTCTGATCTTTTTCTCTGTTTTTTTCTGACTGCTTTTCAGGCTAAACAACGTATCACCCTTGAGCGAAAGAAACTCATGGAGTTTTCAGCCATCATTCTTTCAAGCATGGGCCTCGACAATTCCAAAGAAGCCAGACTGCAGGCGGGTACACTGGTCAGAGAAGGTAACTACATCTATACGATGAGCTCGGTCAGTACTCCACATTCATACGTCATCTGTAACATCACTCACGGCGCCTTGCCAGCCTGGGAATTATGACTACCTCCACCCTTTCACGCACGATGTAATCCACAAGTACATTAGTGCAGCTTTCTTTGGCGACAACAAGTATTCAAAATACATTGCAGCTCAACGAGCAACCCTCTTCGTCTCAACTCTCCCGAAGGAACCGCATCAGTTGGAGGTGCCGATGGGAATGGTTGCTATGGCTGGTTGTGTGGTGCGTCACTGTGTATACTTCAATCGTTGCACTACATACTCACTGGCAAGGGATAGGTTCATGCTACACTACAGGACCATGCTCGAGGACAACGCGACAAGTTTCCACCCATTGGGCTTGACAACACGTGGAACGGTTTCATCGTGCTTCTAGAGAATATGAAGAATGCAAACAAGAAGCGGTATCACAAAATCATGCACGATATTTATTTGAATGCTTCGTAAGTGTTGGTGTCTTTGTTACCACAATGTCTGATTTGAGATTTTTAGACATACACTCGCACCCTCTACCCATGGCCTCACCAACGAGGAGATCGTTAGCCGTGTACCCTGGGATGCCTTTGCCGAGCCACTCTCCGATGATTCAAACGGCCCTTCTCATACAACTGATTCTGTTGCGCAATCATCCGAAACACCGCTCAACGATGTGACCAGCGCCCCAGATGGGGCAGTATCTCCGAGTTGAAATGTGGATGCTCAACAATAGTTTACAATACTTCTGATGTGTTTAGCTACTCTAATAGAATATTGCACAATTAATGCCCTCTATAACCTGGAATACGAGCAATAACTAATTGGAATATGAGAAATAACTAATTAGTATGTTAGGTCTATCGTCTCAATAATGTCTGAAGTATTATCAATAATATGTTCCAGGTTGCAAGCAGGGACCGCGGGATTACCTGTAATTTCGGGTATCTGTTGTAACAGAGATAATCACGCTAATTATGCGACATTCCTGTGACTTTCCACTAATATTCGTAGCATTACCCATGTACCGATTTCCTGATGTCAGCTCACTCTCCAGCTGTCGAGCTTCCTTCTGTTCAGCATAGCTCTTAACCTTCAGTAAGAGTATTACAATTTGACTACCTCTGTATCCTTTTGAACCCAGGTGGATAGACTTGTCGTTGTCCATGGCGTCAACGGGCAAAGAATGGAGAAGTTCTATCTTATCGGGTCTGCGCTGATGGCGGTTATTCTGGTTGTGCCACCATACGCTGCTGGGCAATATGGGTAGGCGTGTTCTCTAACTCTTACTGCTTTCTATTCGTTCATTTTCCAACAGCTGGGATCCTCTTGAGAAAGACTGCTGGTATACCAACGACAATGTGAAGCAACGTATAGTCTGGCAGGCCAGTCCCATTGAGTCTGCTTGCTTCTCCGACTAACATTGATTACAGGTAATGACGCAAATGGGATGGACCGCTCTGACCGTGCTTGGCGAAATTGTCTGTTCTACAACCGTGATGGTGTTCATGCTAAAGCATAACGTTAGTCACTATTATTCTGGCTCTAACTTTGTAGTTGAAAGTTTTTGATGGGTCTTACTTCTACAGGTCCGAATACGACGAGTGTTTTACTCCTCGCGCTCGCTTTCTCAACCGGGACCACACGCCGCTCCACAAGTTATTCATGCGAATAACTATAAGCAGATCATTCTACGTGTCGGTATGTACTTTTCCGCAGCATTGATGTTTTCTGTTTCTCATCCTTTATTAGCTTTATATCCAATAGCTTCGTGTTGTGTGAATTTCTTGAGTATCGTAACCGCATTGCATTCGACCATCGCTGGTGGTATCCACAATCCTACTGTAAGTTTCTTCCGTGCAAGTAACAAAGTAGCCGATGCTCAAGTTATCTTATCTTCTCATCATCGGGTACCCAAGGATTACCACATACTCCTTCTCAGTAAGTGTATAGAACCCGGTACAATTTTTCTCAGGTGCTGACACTTCTCCCGTGTCTCCAGGCGACTTTTTATATGGCGGTCGTGCCGTAGTATATGCTCTCTTAGCTGCTTCTGATCCGGTATGTACCATTACTCATCTCGGTTTTTTCGAGTCCGAATCAAGCTAATCTTTATTTATAGGCTCTCGTTCGGGGAGTAAAGACCCTCTTTATCCATCTCGTGTACGGCCCGCAATCTCAAATGGGTACGTCCAAGCAAAACACAACAGAGGCCTACTCGACAGCATCTCGAGCGTCGAATCCTATGGTGGTTCACATCGAGCTTTCCACAATACAGTCCCCGCCTCCTGACCTCCAGACCCATACCGATAAGCTTGCAAACGTGTCAACTGAGGGCATTCACGTTGATAAGACCAGCATTGGACATGGTAATGATTTTCACTTTACTGGAAGATATCAAGATGCAGAAGGTGCTCTTGAAGAACCACTTCCAGCCTTGGCGAATGCAGAGACGAGGGAATTACACCTTGATCTCAGAATGCGCGAAGAAAAGAGGAAGCAGGAGCAGCAGGATGCGTTTAAGAGACAAATTTGATTTATGATGCGTATATTGGTGCTTATATGGACAAAGCTGTACATTTTGATCATTGTATACATGTGGCTAGTTTGATGTATGTAGATACCCAGTTGAATGTCTCGTTTCCGATGGTATTAATGAGACAGGACTGCGTGACTAATTTAGATAAGGGGTGTCCCTGGCGCTTGCGACGTTCAGCAAAGGTATTTGAGTATGAAAAATCCACATAGGCATTCCCGAAGACCAGAGACTCGAGTAGAGGACATATGATTATTTGATTAGGTTGGGTGGCAAATCTTCTAGAAAAGCTGGATTTCGATTCAAGACTATCAGCCATAACATGCGTGATACTACTTCAACTTCTAGTTTGGACAATACAGCTCAAGGTCCTTCGCACACTGCAAAGACGGCGAGCTCAAACCCCTATCATCTAACTCTAAGCAATGTTTGCCTCTATCTCAGGTTTAATAGAAGCAAGGAAGTCTGCTTTCCCCTTCACAGGTGCCCAACCAATCGACCTTGAGCGGTCAGCTATTCCACGCGAGTTGGTGCCGAAGAATGGAGCAAATGGCTGCAGGGATGAAGTGATGAGTGAACAATATTAAGTATAATCGACGAGTGAAATGAAATAGTAAATAGATGACATACCCCAAAGTACTTCGTCAATTCTTCCTCAGTAAACGACTTGGGCTCAGTGCTCTTACCCTTCCCGAGCTCGACAAGCAATTTGGATATCGTCGAGGCAACTTCGTACCCGGAATACTCGTCATAGGTGGCGTTATAGTACCCTTCTCGACCGTGAGCCGCTTTCGGGTGACCGTTCTTCACAGCATCAAGAAGAACGCTGTAGAGGTCGGCCACTATAGCCCGAGATACGTGCCATAAGTATGTATTCGAAAGCAAGCTAAGAAAAAAATAAGATACTTACGTTCAGAAATCTCAACAAGAGACCAGACATTCTTTCCTTCATTCACCATACCCCCTTGACCGCGAGCCAAACAAGCCTTGATTAAGGCAGGAATCTGAATAGACGAATTGTGCGAGATGCCTTGATCAAACAGAGGACCTTTGGCTAGACCCCAGATGGTTGGAGGGAGGACGATGTACGTGTCGACGTAGCCTATACATAGAAAGGAAGAGATTCAGTAAGTATCATTCTTGTTGGACGAATAGTAGAGGGTCTACCTGCAGCATCACCAGCGATTACCTCTAAATCAACAGGTCGGTGTGGGGCATCAGGTGGCAGGGCGTTCATCTTGTCAGCGTCGGTGTCGTTATAGAAGTTCTCAGTTGCAACCTTTCCTTCACTCCAGTCCACATAGACTCCTGTCAAGGTCAATCGATACATCAGTAACTTCTTCGCCTATTGGAAGCGAAGGTGTTCTCACCAGTGCCCGACTGTATATATACAGGAGTAGAGTAAGAACAGGAACGGGAACAGCAGAATAGGCAACTTACAGTGTGGATGAGAGCAGATTTCTTTCCCGTGGCCTCAAAACGCTTCTTAAGCCCTCTCAAGGTGTATTTTGCTGCATCAATATTGTCGCAGTCCGCCTGGAAACGAAGTGGAGATTGAATCAGTAAGGATTAGACAGCTGCTGGTTTCAAAAAAACACACCGCAGTGATGACTATATCGGCCTCAGAGCAGGCTTTCTCCATCAACTCAGCATCAGTGTGTGATCCAATAATCGTTGTTATTCCGAAAGCTTTCAATTTCTCTGCTTTCTCCGGCGAACGGACGAGTGCTTGGATTTCGAGCGAAGAAGCATCCGGACGCTTGAGAAAGCGTTGAATGATGGAACCCCCGATATAGCCTGGCAGTCAAGTATTAGAGCTAATGAGCACGCCAATAGAGAGCCTGAATTCACCTGTGGCTCCAGTAATAAGAATCACGGTTTTCGAAGACATATTCAGAAGATGAGTCAGTTGTAAGTAGGTTTTGTCGATTGGTTGTTAGGCTTGTGGATTTTCTGCAGTTTGGGGACAAGAAAGGGCCTTCATATATACGTCTGGAATACTTGGTATTTGAAAGCATTTTCATCCAAGCGAGATGATTAGTGATTGAAGGAGTACCGTTGACAAAGCGCCGGTACTTCAGTAAGTATACGAAGGCGCTTCGGGAGTGCGGGTAAGATCGAAAAACGGGAAATTTGAAAATCATTGGTCAGCTGACTAAGCGGACAGTCGCGTGATAACGGTGTTATGTAATTATCGCTCATCTTTCCTTTGCCCTCCCATCATCTCCGGCGTCCGTCACTGGTCCTATACTAGAACTTTGGTATATACTCACTAAGACTCACTTGATGCTGGCAGGCGGTACGAGATCAACTAACCAACCGAGATGCAAACCCCATGTTTGTGATCGGAACAGTTCGTCAAGTCAATTTCGTTACACTTGTAAATTGAATACAATCCGCTTGTACCCCACCAAGCTCGGTGTACCATTATCCCAAGCTTCAACAATGACATGCAGAGTTTTATCATCAAAATTAGCCCCCAAACCAGATGACCACAATACGGGTATCTCATCTGCATCAGGTAGCTTGACACTCGCTGTCAGGCCATTTTGTGTAATGTTGAGTGACGGAGCAGTGGGACCTATTGATGGTACAGATGCATCCGCGTATTGCCAGAACCTGAAAGTCGAGAAACCCTTGGCAGAAATCTCGTCTTCTTCTCCGGTCACACTAGTTCCATTGCTCGATGCAACGTCAGGATCATAAGAAGCCCTCGCATCCAAAAAGACGGTCTCTCCAGCGGAAACGTTAAGATATAACGCATCAGAAACAACGGTAGAGTCGTTCACGACAACAACGGGGTTGTGATTGACCTCCGAGAAATTAGAGGTGGCAGTCCACCGCATGCGGCCAGAGAAATCCCATTGATATGCCTCACGCCAGCGCCAGATGGTCGCATGATTTGAGGTAAAGTTGGCACCGTTATCACCAAGAACTGGTGTTGAAGGAGTCAGCATTTGAACTCGCTCGAAGATACAGGAACAAAACAAACCATCTGCGTCATCTGTGTTCACATACAAGTTGTCGAATGTAGATACACGCCCATATCGACCACCCCAGCTAAGATGAACAGTGAGTCAAATGAAATGACCGTTAAATTTCTCTCTCAGATGTTACCTTCCCCAGTATGGGTGATCTGGTACACCGAGACCATTCTGGATCAGATAAAGGAAAGACGGGGTGTCACCTAGGTCGTATCGTAAGAGATTCGTACGCAGAAAACAGGATAACTGGTGTAACATACCTTCCATGATAACTTCGATATCCGGGTACGTAGTACCAAAGGAACTTACGTCCCTGATATTGGTTTGCAGCCATTCGTTTGTGACAAGGCTGGTGTCAGGTCCGCCCTAGCAAGACATGGTATCAGTATAGGACTTTATCTTCCGTGTGAGACTTACATTGTCAAAAGCATACAGTATTTCTCCTGAAATACCCGGCCAAGTAGCATCATTATAGCTGGAAAACTCGGATTAGGCCTAGAAGCTGAAGCAGCAGCGGCAATTATACTATGCACTCACACATTCAAAGCATGCATAGAGACGATCCAGAAGATTTGAGGGTAGCGTAGACGTAACCAGGGGCCAGCTGTAATACAACAATCAGTTGGAGTGCTTGCCAGGTAAGGTATATGCTACGACACCATTGTCCTGATCGGATATACTGTACACCTTTAGCTTGGAAATGAAATGGGCAATCTCAGCTTGAGTATGATTTTGTTCATACTAATAGACGCATATAAGCTAGGGAAACCAAGAATCGAGGAATGGAATACCTCCCAGACAGCTTGAGCAAGTACATTTTCCCCACCCCAAATGGTGACCCAAGTTGTATCTTCGCTTCCATCAATTGCTTCTCTCAAAGCCCGGCTTCCATTGCTCGAATGACCTTCGCCCACGGCATTGAGTCCATATAAAGGCGGACCAGTAAATGTCTTGGAGTAAAGCTCATCAGCAGAAGGCCAAGGTCCTGCGTGTGAAGTTCTAATTTCCTTAGCTTGAAGGTGGAAATTAGAGTAAACTCGCCTTCAGAATCGGGTTTATGGATGCTCAAGTTGGCATAGATGTCAGCATACGCCGCTATATGCGATTGGATCTTTTCTATATGAGTTTCGTTTTGAAGCCACATTGAAGTCGTAGCGCATATTCCCAAGACGTCGAACTGATTGGAGTAGAGCAAAAAGCGAGTGAGAGACATAGCATCGTCGCTTGAAGAGCGAGAATACGATCAATATGGGTGAGGTGAGGTGAATACACAGAAACAAAACACACGGTTCGTTTCCAATATCTATTGAGTGGCATTAGAGAATGTACGAGGCCCAAGTGAACCCTACTTACCTGTTAGTACAAAGACTCTTGGTTTGGGTGACGCACGAGCGAAGCCTAGAGTACGAAACAGGAGAAGAATGACAGAGAATAACACGAAATTCATCGCGCCAAGAAGGGCCTTGAGCAGCCTAAGCCTGATTTCATTGTCGAAATTTAAGTTGAAATTTAAAGAGCTCGCGGGTGAACATTTGGGCCTATTGCACGCCGAGTTTTAGACACATGGACATGTTCACAAGCTCAGAATCCAGGTCTGAGCTTCTCAGAAGCGAGTGAGGGTTGGACCATTCAATGGTTGAGGGAGTAATAGTGACCGATGACTCATTCTGGTTTCCTCACTCATCCATGCATCCAATCAAAATAACGCCGAGCCGAAAGGCGCACGGGCCCGGCGCGGGTTCGGCAACAATTCGGTGACCTCGCCAGTCGGTGGCAGCAAGATTATCATACCAGTCTTAGGTTATATCACCAACATTGAAATGAAGTGGCTACATGCTACATTCGTCTTTCCCAAAGTTTAAGACTGCAGTCCAGCTCTCAATTCAATCCTACACAGATAGATCTAGTACCTTTATGTCCTTCCGACTTCATCAACTTGAAGGCGGTACTTACAGAGCCTTCAAGCGATTATTGTCCCGCAGGTCTAGTCATGAAAGATCTTATATTGTCGTTCCAAGTTCCCGGATAAAGAGTGCGTATGTCTGCATATCCCGGATAGCTGATGCGCGCACCTTCTGATGCGGCGCCACCGACGTTTCGACAATCAGGCTCCCTGATGCTCAAAGTCAGCATCTAGGAAGCTGCCTGGACCATAGACTTTTAGGCAAGCTCATATCACTTACTCATATATCACAACCTGTGGATACAGGAATACGAGTCACTTCAAAATGAGAAAATAAACAAAACGTACGTCGGTTCCAGGATCGGGACTAGCACTTGATATCAAGGCAGTCCAGTTCGTTCTCAACTCGATGCACGCAAAGATCGGATACACAGCGTAAGCGCATTGGCCGCTCCATTCAATGTCCCCACAAATATAGAAACCACCTAGATTGTCAACAGTTGTGCTCTATAATAGTTAGTTGTCAGTTGTCCTCCAGAACAGCTGAGTCGCGCCTTTTCACCTGATTTCCTCCCGTTCCTACCGGGAGATCAGCAGAAGTTCCAATTGAGCGAGGATTGCTCATAATCCCGTTCCATCCGACTGTGTATTTCCAATCGGCAGCTCTCAATGAAGGTACCGACACGGCAATTCTCGCAATAATCACGACCACGACCAAGTCGAGAAGCTTTGAGAACATGGTGTGTAAGAGTCTTCCTTGTCAAGGAGGGGGGCGCTGGCCCAGCTCTGTCCCGTTGTTCCTGCCTTTATTTCGGGGTATTTCATTTGGCAGTTTCTGTTTGAATGGGTATGATTACGCTATGCAGCCACTGCACTCAGGTACTGCGTCTTTGCTGAGGTTTACGAATGAATGCCTCGAATACCACAGACACTGGCATATATCAGAACAGGAAGTATTGCAATAACAAGCCGCAATTCTGAGTCTGGATGTAGATAAATGACAGCCTAAGTCATCGCTGGTGACCGCTTTAAATGAGTGCAGTGCGGTTTAACATCGGGGGTTATCGCACACCACAGGTTTACACCGTTCTAAATCCTCCTAGTGCATATCAAGCCTAAATAATATATATGTAATCAAACAGTAGTGAATTTTCCTATGACCAATCGTACCCACTAGTTCAGATCCTGTCGTTTAATCTCCATATCATATACACTATTTGGCGGACTAGGAGCTTCAGGACTCGGACTGTCCTTGAACTTTGGAGAACTCGGGGAAAGATCGACTCGCGATGAGTAGCTTTGAAGCTGCCTAACATTATGAGGCACCGACATGGCTGATGTGAGCTCGACATTAAATACAATAGCACCCAAGGAAGACCGCATGTGGCTTGCCGACCGACTGGCGTTATCCGTAGAGCGGATATTGCTACTGGGAGGAGAAACGGAGTTTAGAAAGACAGTCTTGTCCAGAGACTGACCCTGGTTTACTAAGAGAAGAACGATAATCGGATAGATACCCTGCAGTATAAGATTAAGGAATGAACTCTAAAGAGGCAGTACGGAATGCAAAGCTCACCGCCAAC
The DNA here is from genome assembly GCA_003987895.1 of Neonothopanus nambi. Classification (NCBI taxonomy): domain Eukaryota; kingdom Fungi; phylum Basidiomycota; class Agaricomycetes; order Agaricales; family Omphalotaceae; genus Neonothopanus; species Neonothopanus nambi. The sequence continues at coordinate 43,506 of RCHF01003143.1, read as the reverse complement.
TGGAAATTCACAGGCGTATAAATATCTCCTAAAGTACCCTCTGGCAGAGGGATGACTGTTGCAACAAGGACCGTAATCTGATAATCGAAGCATAGGGATAAGGAGTTGCTCGAGAAGCCTTTTGGTATTAGACTCACCAAAGAAACACAATAAATTATCCCAGACTCAATGAGAAGTACCAGCACACGCCCTGCGTGCGTCTTCTTACCGCGCGCACCACCCCTTTCAATCGCGGTAAACCACTGTCGGAACCTCCTTAATAAGGCAGCATTGAGTATCATTACATTGAAGAATATAAGATAGATGATGCAGACCATGCTTTGGCTCCTACAATCGATGTGGCCAACAGATTTGTTAGCAGAGAAAAAGCTAAATTGGCTACTTGAGAAACATCAATAATATGCGACAAGATTGCATTGGCGCTGTGGTCCGAAGCAGGTATAATCATCAGTCCAATCCGTACACCAATTGTTGTTATGACGCTTACTATATCGAGATGATCAGTTCATGGCACCCCATCTAATACAGGACTGAAGAGTACTCACACGACGCACAGAACAGGAAGACTATACAAACTATGAGTAGCTTTGGATTATCCATTCGACATAAAACCCATGCCCGCCAGACCACTACGCCATCTGTAAGCACATACTTCAAAGAGTCAGGGTTCGATAATGATTGTTCTGAGTAGCAAACTACACGTACATTGGTCAGAGCCAGTGCACTGAACAGCGGTAAGTAACTTGGAGGGCTCTCAGCCAGAGGATCGGCCGCTAGGAACCACACTCGTATCAGCTGGATGAGACTTGCGATTGATACTGCCATATACACAGTCGAGAAGGAAAACATGACAATGATCGTCCCAAACAAAATCTTCCGTGTTCTTGTTTGAAATCCTTTCTTGCTGTTTCATTCAGATGCTCGTCAATCGCCCAGACTTGAATTATAGATTTGAGCAGGCTTACTGCATGATATATGAGGTGACAGAAACGAGTGTTACATAGATCCCTGGATTTGAAGTCGTCGTATTGTTTCCAGTCAAGAGAACTTTGAGTTATTGCTTACCGTATACGATACTCTGAGGAATAATACCAATAACGTGGCTACTATGATACAACAAAATTAGACCATGCTCGTGTGCTTCAGCGCTCGAAATCATTTTGTCCAAATATGTGAGTTCTTCCAGAGAGCTCGAAGAAGAAAGGGGGAAAAACGTCGAAGTGATGAGGAAGAGTAGGGTTGGAGAGCAAGGGCTGTCAAACGTTCCTGTACGATAGCCCGAGCATTATAGCAGATAGGGCCAGATCATAACTTGATTGATGAACGAACAAACAAAGTTGATCCTGGCGCATCATGGGCCATGACATTTATGTTGCTGTAGCAGCGGGGACCCGAACCGGAACAGTTTCGGCCAAATTTCAATGATAACTCTGCGCCCATACTATGCATAAGTAATACATACTTACATAGGTTCTATTCAAAGAAAGGAAGGCTCGGTACTATAGGTAGAGTCCGAGGCGGTGATCTTTAGTAATTCACAGTCTCCGATTTCAAGTTCATGCAAACCTTGGATCAGCGTGCACCCGCGTCTACTTCACCCAACTCATACTTAAGTAGGCTTGAATCTGCAGACCAGAGAAGAGAAGCATTGGGATCAGCAAATTCGATGCGCATTCGAGCAAAAAATCATGATACAGTACTATATTAATGATAGCAACCGTCTGGCAAAGAAGCCGGCCTTGCCTAGATGGATCATGGATGTCGATGATCCCCGGCAAAGCGTCTCCAAACGTCTAAGAATCAAGAGTCCAGTTCCGGGGCTACGTATACTTAATGAGACAAATTTGAAGTTTAGATGAGCAAGGAGGCTGAAACAGGGTATGAACAGTGAACACAGCTCGACTTCGAAGTACGAGCGCGATGGATGTCACGGTTTGGTCACTGCCTGAGCTGCCGGACTGACTAATATTTGGACTCCGAAACAACTCCGACACGATGATTGATCAGGTGACCGTACTGCAACGCGCGTCGCGCGCTAGCCTGGCAAGCCGATCTATGTAGTCCACCGAAGATAGTCGTTCGCTGGATAATAGTCGCGCGCGTCTTGAACTTGAAGTCCTCGGATTACTTACATTACTCATGAGTTTCAAGTCCTCGGGGACTTCTGATAGGTTCCTTCCATGGGGTAGCCCCTGCATCTGTTCGAAGTGAAACTTTCTTTGATAAAGCCGCCAAGAGCTACACAAGGTCAGATAATAAATTCTCTAAATTTCTTCTCATTCCCATCCAAAAGCGGGGGTTATCGCACACCACAGGTTTACACCCTTCTAAATCCTCAGTCCTAGTGCATATCGAGCCTAAATAGTATATATGTAATCAAATAGTAGTGAATTTTCCTGACCAATTGTTCCCACTAATTCAGATTCTGTCGTTTAATCTCCATATCATATACACTATTTGGCGGACTAGGAACTTCAGGACTCGGACTGTCCTTGAACTTTGGAGAACTCGGGGAAAGATCGACTCGCGATGAGTAGCTTTGAAGCTGCCTAACATTATGAGGCATCGACATGGTTGATGTGAGCTCGACATTGAATACAATAGCACCCAAGGAAGACCGCATGTGGCTTGCCGACCGACTGGCGTTATCCGTAGAGCGGATATTGCTACTGGGGGGAGAGACGGAGTTTAGAAAGACAGTCTTGTCCAGAGACTGACCCTGGTTTACTAAGAGAAGAACGATAATCGGATAGATACCCTGCAGTATAAGATTAAGGAATGAACTCTAAAGAGGCAGTACGGAATGCAAAGCTCACCGCCAACTGGAAATTCACAGGCGTATAAATATCTCCTAAAGTACCCTCTGGCAGAGGGATGACTGTTGCAACAAGGACCGTAATCTGATAATCGAAGCATAGGGATAAGGAGTTGCTCGAGAAGTCTTTTGGTATTAGACTCACCAAAGAAACACAATAAATTATCCCAGACTCAATGAGAAGTACCAGCACACGCCCTGCGTGCGTCTTCTTACCGCGCGCACCACCCCTTTCAATCGCGGTAAACCACTGTCGGAACCTCCTTAATAAGGCAGCATTGAGTATCATTACATTGAAGAATATAAGATAGATGATGCAGACCATGCTTTGGCTCCTACAATCGACGTCGCCAACAGATTTGTTAGCAGGGAAAAAGCTAAATTGGCTACTTGAGAAACATCAATAATATGCGACAAGATTGCATTGGCGCTGTAGTCCGAAGCAGGTATACTCATCATTCCAATCCGTACACCAATTGTTGTTACGACGCTTACTATATCGAGATCATCAGTTCATGGCACCCCATCTAGTAATACAGGACTGAAGAGTACTCACACGATGCACAGAATAGGAAGACTATACAAACTATGAGTAGCTTTGGGTTATCCATTCGACATAAAACCCATGCCCGCCAGACCACTACGCCATCTGTAAGCACATACTTCAAAGAGTCAGGGTTCGATAATGATTGTTCCGGGTCGCAAGCTATACGTACATTGATCAGAGCCAATGCGCTGAACAGCGGTAAGTAGCCTGGAGGACTCTCAGCCAGAGGATCGGCCGCTAGGAACCACACTCGTATCAGCTGGATGAGATTTGCGATTGATAATGCCATATACACAGTCGAGAAGGAAAACATGGCAATGATCGTCCCAAACAAAATMCTCCGTGTTCTTGTCTGAAATCCTTTCTTGCTGTTTCGTTCAGATGCTCGTCAATCGCCTGGACTTGAATTATAGATTCGAACAGGCTTACTGCATGATATATGAGGTGACAGAAACGAGTGTTACATAGATCCCTGGATTTGAAGTTGTCGTATTGTTTCCAGTCAAGAGAACTATGAGTTATTGCTTACCGTATACAATACTCTGAGGAATAATACCAATGACGTGGCTACTATGATACAACAAATTTAGAGCATGCTCGTGTGCTTCAGCGCTCGAAATCATGTTGTCCAAATTTGTGAGTTCTTCCAGAGAGCTCGAAGAAGAAGAGGGAAAAAACGTCGAAGTGATGAGGAAGAGTAGGGTTGGAGAGCAAGGGCTGTCAAACGCTCCTGTACGATAGCCCGAGCATTATAAGGCATTATAGCAGATAGGGCCAGATCATGACTTGATTGATGAACGAACAACAACAACCACCACCAACATCACGTCTCACCTCGGGTGGCCTCCTTGTTGTTCCGTCCGTTGTCGAGCTTCGGGCACTCGATAACAGCGTTAGTTCATCTGCTCAATACTGCCAGGCAACCTAGTGAGGTTTCGGTTTCAACCCAACGCGCCCAAACGAACGAAAAAAAAAGAAAAAAATTTTTTTCATACCTGCCATCCTTCATCCTCCTCGATCTCTCTGTCCTCCACCTCCTAGTCGTCGAGGACTACACAAACGCACTCGAAAAATCTATCTTGCCTCAGCTGCCGAGCTGACTAATATTTGGACTCCGAAACAACTCCGACACGATGATTGATCAGGTGACCGTACTGCAACGCGCGTCTTAGAGCGTATTTGCAACCGGTATTTTTCTGACTTCTACCGTCCCGACAGCTCCGAGATGTGACAGTGATCTCGTGACTTTCTCCCTCTGTCTCTGTCTGAAAAGGCAATAAAGACCGGTTTTTTTCTGATTAGGAATGTGCACGGAGCACGAAACTATGATTTATTTATTATATCATCATGACGTACCGTGCTCGGTTCTAAAAATGGAAAAATCTAGCCTTCAACGGTTCTAAAAATAGAAAAATCAGCCTTCAAGCGACAAACTCGGCGGCTCTCGGCCGGTTCAAGATACATGTGGTAACCCACCCGGCGATACACGTGTATTTCGGGAAAATGTGACGATGGAGGCCGCTGCAAATACGCTCTCTTGAAGTCGACTCCTCGTAGGTTCGTTCCAAGCCGCCTCTTCGTTTTGTTTGTGAACAAACAAAGATCTTACTGCTTTAGGCAGTTTCACGTGGAACGTGAAGACCTTCGAAGAAGGGGCTTGTAGCAAAGTCTGCTTAAACCACCCCCCTCTTCAACACTCATCTGTGTCTGTCCCTCTAACTTATACTTCCTATAAACTATCACAATGTCATTACTGGATGTCTGACAACATCTTACAACACTCTTTTGTCCAAATACACCTTCTATTTGCTGTGAAAACTACGTGTCAAGTTGAGCCTCAAGATAGTTAGTCTCAGGGCTGGATGCAACAGTGGTTAAGCAATAAAACCTTCGGTACGTGTTTTTTTGGGCCGCAATCCAAGCTATGAACTTAACATTGTGCCTGATGCAATTTCTAGACCTTTTGGCCCTCGCCGCTCGGAACACGCAATAAATCAGAGATTCAGACTAAACCACCTATCCTCTCGGGTCTCATTGACCACTCCCCTCAACGTACTGAGCCCTAATGTTTGACCAAAATACATCACCATCGTCACATCCTAGTCAAAAAGCGACGTCTATTACCCTGCAGTCTCATCGGAGAACTTCTTACAATTTTTACGAGCTGAGATGAGGAGAGAGCTCTGCCTTTTCTCATCATGTAATATGTATGACATAAGACCCTCCAGATAGTCCTCGCAACTACTAGGTTGCGAAATGCCATGCACTAGCAGAATTCTACCTTATAAATTGTTGTATATAATTCTTGGATGTACAAAGAAGCTTATGACAACTTCTTGAGGCACCGGATTGAGATACAAATGAGCAACGCTCACAATATTTTCGGGTCTTGATTCGGAGACATGATCCTCATTGCAGCAAGTATATCACAAGTTACACATTAAACAAATAGATAAAATTTGTATAGAATTATTCTACAAGGTCTCATAGGTAGTATCAGCAACTTGGTAAAGGCATCTTCAGCTGTTGAAGACGAAGTAGACTTCGCCAAAGAAGGGGGTAGCATCAACGGACTGAGCCGCTTTACTACAAGCCCCTTCTTGCGAAGGATCAGCCGGACTATGCCGGCCCGGAGCAAGGGCTTGCTCCGAACCTACATAGACTCCTCGGAATACTTAAATTACTCATGAGCTTCAAGTCCTCTGGGATTTCTGATAGGTTCCTTCCATAGGGTAGTCCTTGCATCTGCTCGAAGTGAAACTTTCAGAATTTGATAAAGCCGCCAAGAGCTACACAAGGTCAGATAATAAATTCTCTAAATTTCTTCTCATTCCCATCCAAAAGTCATAAATCAGAGTTCCGTAGTTAAATAACTTGCATACGAGAAACAGAAACAGTGCTTCCGAGTCAAGCTCAAGATGTACTATATATTCTATTCACCTCTTGAGGAAACTTAACCAGGTAGGTTTCGCATCGCTCATCGGATAACTGGGATAATCAGAATTCTCCTTTCGATGCGCAATGAGCACCACTACCCCACCCAAAATCAGGAGGATGAGTGACACAAATGTCAACCAAAATCCTAAACATGAATTCAGTACACATCTTCATCGATTTGGAAGAAATCCTTACCTGGTGCAGTGTTCGTATTTATCGAGCCATCTGGGATTTGACCATATACATGATGAGTCTCCGCATATAGAGCAATATCTACTGCAAATGACAGTAGTGTCAAGAGAGCAGCAAGGCCTGTGAGTAGCAGCGTCACGACGGTTTTCTTGGTGATTGACAGGCAGAATGCGACAAATGCAAGAGCAGTGGCTGAAAAATTTTCCATATGTCTCGAACAGATACACACGAATCCACAGAAACTAAGACGTACCGACAGGATGCATCGCGAGTCCTCGAGTCCACGAGGAGCCTACCGTAAATATTTGTTTGCTAGCGAGGTATATTATCGAAGCGGAGTAACCATGCCCCTTAGGAAGACAGACTCGGTCACCAGTTTGGTCGTAATAACAAGCAGACCTAGGACAAGGTAATTGCAACTATTATCAACTTGTACGATAGGATCTTAATGAGTGAACCTGCCATATTCCAAGCTGAAGTGATCGTTAACCTGAGCATTCACAAAGAAGTATTAGCCAAACTTACACGAAGGTCCTTGATAGAATTTGAAAAAAGTGAGGGCTGGGTAGCTACTGCCCGAACAATATCCATGGTATGAATTGTCGGAAGGGAGATCGACACCAGGAAGCTAAGGAAGAAGGCACAGAACAATATAACAGCACCAGAGAGACGGTGTGCCGCGGCCATTTCAATAGCGTTGCAATAGCGTGAAGGAACTGTTGAAAAGAGAAAGGGTTAACTATAGGTCGCAAGTTTCCTCCTTTATAGGACAGGTATGGCACTGCACCACCTCGTTTTCTCAACTTCGTTTGTTGTATATAAATTTGACACCATCATAGATGCGGTATCGTGTTCTGAAGAGACTCGTTGGTAGTCATCTTGATTATCAGGAGCCGTTGTTGGACGACCGTGCTAAGCTATGTATTCAGATAGCTGGTCCGCATATGTTCTTGGTATTGTTTTTACCTGTTCTTACCCGAAGTTTAGGCTGGGCATAGTCGTTTGTTATTCATCGTCTACGCACATGAGAGTTATTCAGCTCGAAGAAGCACAAGGATCAATAGAATCGATACCACTCGGCACGAGGAGTTGGGTTTGTTGTGTGAAGATCTCCCTGCTTGAGACACACAGAAATAAATACCGCGAGGACCGGGATATAATTTGGCACCGTCTAGCCCACATTTCTAGGAACAAGCACCTACTGTTGCGTGGTCGCCGCTGGCCATCAAGGAAGCTGTTAGCGCTGGAACGATGTAGAAGTGATTTCTACCACTAAAGGCGTCTATGTATCGATGGCATTTAATTGAGATCGGGAGTCACATGCAAGACAGTGCTGTATATTTGTTCATTGTTCAATGACAGAAACGAGGTATTCCAACATTGCCCTGAGCGCTCATGAAAGAATATATTTAATCAAGTATTGGAAAACACTCACGGATGTACGACAGCACGTAACGGGGGGGTTAAGCAGACACTTCGGAAAAACCTATCACCCAACCTTGTCTATGTTTGTTCAGGAGAAATGTTGAGTTTTTCAAAACACAAGTCACCTCTGGAAGTGCGTCTGAACCTGGGATGTTTTGTGGCGCACTCACATCAATGGTGGTTGTTGGACAATTCTAATATTATCGTCAGTCGCACAGGTTTTCCCAAAGGAGCAAGAAGATACCAATAGAAGACTCTTGCCAAGACAACAATAATCGCAGACCAGGACGCAACAAAGGGCAGTGACAAAGAAATGCTTCGAATAGTATATCTATTTCATCCTTCAAGAACACGTATACTCAAGGCTCTGTCAGTCACAACGCCTCTCAGGCTGCCGTAGATGAAGATGTAATACTTACAACAACAGCTGCACGGCAAGACACTAAGCATAAGAGTTGTTGAAATGTTCTGCCTCTAGAGACAGTGATCTGTTTCCGCAATAGAAAACGTGTATTTTAGTACCTACGTTGATGCTTCCTGGACCCCGGCGTATCAGCACTTGGTCCCGTGCCGGTAATAGACGACTCCTCCTCCTCCACCGCATGATCTGCCAGAGGCGGTCATATAACAGTGCTTATCGCATTCTCATTCCGAAGAGAGCAAGGTCCGCTTCTTTGATCGCATGAGTTTATACAAAGGTGAGTGAGATGAAAGCAGAATCCTTTGAGAGCTTGAGCGCCAATGGGAAGGAAGAAAAAGATAAAGAAGACGTGGTCTATGATGTCACATGAGAACTTTTCGGGCGAAAACCTCCTCAAGGACTCATCCTGCGAGGACTCAGGACCCTGCCCATGTTCCGTCGATAACAATGTCAAAATCGAATTCCTGCATGCTTACTTACATACAAGCTCCGCCCAGCCAGCTAAATGTATTCACTGTCATGGCAGACATTTGACGCTCGTAACTTGATAAAGATCCGGCGATTCTATTTTCCTGTCGCTGGTCAGGAGTGCCCGCAAAGAATTATTAGTTTTTATACTAGTATAATAGGAGCCGAAAGGTGTACCTTGTGAGACCCCAAGGCAATCATTACCTCACTAGTTAAGTCCTCTTTGTGTGCGTAGAGATGCTCCTGAATATTGAACATAGATTTGTATGACAGTTCGTGTTTGAGATATTCCCGCTGCACATCCCGCTTTGATCTCGAACCTGGAATGAATGGCCTCTCGGGTATCGTGCTTTCTTGAGCCTCAGTTCTTTCTCCAGCCTGCACCTCGACCCCGATTCTAAGTATTTTGGCTCCCAGTTTGTGAAGATGACCCTCCTGGCGCCTCGGGGAATAGTCGAGTGTGTTGGGCGCAAAAGTCTAGAAAATTAGCTCTGGTGAGTGGTATCATCGCTTACCGACAGACGCCCGCACCCAATTGACGACGGGTGTGGATGCGTCTCTGACGGAGCTTGACTTTGACGGCCACTCAAATAGCGACGTCAGTTCAATGAGTAGACCGAATGCGATTTCGTCGACGCATCCCCAAAAACCAAATCGCCCTCTTATATTCACTACACATGTGAACAGACAGTTTTGACAGATATCAAGATATATCCCGTTCGATCCTTCCTATACAACTACCCGCAAGTCTAGGTGGATTCTGTTGAGCTCTGTAGACAGCTGATTTCAGGAATTCGTGACTTACCCCAATCAGACCAGAGCAAGTGAGCCCAGAGCAACAAGTGTTGCCAAGCTCAGTACTACACTGGTCACCGGCGGTACCGCAAACACCAGGAGTCGGCATGCAATTCTATAGGAAAGCGGAACCGTCAGTTCACGGGAGTGTTTTGATGGCACAGGGGAAAAAAAAGATTCCGGACGTACACCCAAAGGAATGCCATTTGTACAGCTGAGGCCTGGGCAGCAAGTGGTGGTTTCCGCATTGCATGGCACAAAGATGCCAACGCAGGTTTGACGCTCGGTGAGCACCGATGCGGATGCAAGGGAAGCGATAGAGAAGGCGTAGAACAAGGCGTTCTTGAACTGCATGTTTAGAGATCGAAGAGATACTCCTACGGACGGGAGGAAGTATAACTCTCCCTTATATACGTTTAGCAATGTATTCCAATAGGAAATCGCAAAATACCTTTCAATTGCCGTTTTGAAGCTTGAGACGCCACCCGCACACCACCCGCTATTCATGGTATCTATCTCTTTCCATGTTCACCGGCTGGAGTATGACAGTATGAACGACGGAATGTTGAATATATTGCAGAGAATATAGAAAAGAATTATACGCGTTAATATCACCGGGCTGCATTGAAGTCTGAGACTCGGAGTTAGGTAAATGATTGTATTGAAAAAACTCGTATAGAATGATGCGCGCACCCAAGAATAGACAGTGACCTGCTACGTTCGTTAGCTATCCTTCTGGCAGAACATTGTACACGGCGCAAATTCTATTGAGATTGAATATTAGAGGTCGTCGGCATTCGAAACATGCCTGAGCCTGCCCGAATCCAAAGTATCAAGCCGGTACCTGGAACGTAAAAAGAGCCCTATGCGAATAGATGCGAATAGATTCATGATTCGAAGAGGGTACTGAGAGAGAAGAGCACGGTGAAAAAGATGAAAAGCTCTCAGTATATTTTTGCAGCGTCAATACATCTGCCTTAAAAGAAGGGGTAGAAGTCTGTCAGCGAGGGTTAGGCAGCCGCTAACGATGCAAACACTCACCACAGTAATCTATCAATGGCTATATGATAGGTTAATTTCAGAACAAGCCATCTTCATCAACCCAACATCTGTGTACTATCCGAAAATTATTCTCAAAACTTCCGGTTGTTCTTCTTTCTCAAAAACGGTCCAGTATTGAGCGAAGACAGGGTGAAGTTGCTGTATGATGGAACGGTGAACCACAAAAGTACACTGAGGATAAAGCAAGAGCTTTCAGTCGAGGAACTCGTGGAAAGCTCGGAAGCTACTCACCTGTGACGCCGATGAAGAAAGATCCATGTTCAAGACGAGTCGGTGACGGTTCAGATTCAAGTGTTTATATTGCCATGACTCGTACTCTAGAGTAAGGATTCAAAGACATGTTATAGTGAAATGGATATGATTCAATTGGTGGCCGACCCTGTAGTATGTACCATCCAGTCAGACGTCAACAAGAGCCTTTGGCAGCTGACTAAGCCATATCTTCTCAGTCACGACCCCGGTGTCGCGCGACGCGTTCACAACCTTGAGCATGGCAGGTTCAGTAAGTGATATATCGATAGTTAGTGCACGCATCATTTTCACCCAATTTGTTAAGGACGCTTCAAAATTTAGTCTCCATTTATTTGAGATATACATACATCGCTTCATCATTCGTCGTCAACATATCGAATACTTACTAATACTTAGTAAGGACAGAGCTGTACATTTTACACTAGAGAGCAATATACTAAATCATGCTATGAATACATACATACATATAGATCTCTAATAGCACAAGAATTCCCAGCTTGAAAAGTGAAAAGCAACACATGAAAGGGACTTAGATCAAATCTGTCTCCTAAATGCATCCTGAGAGTCCCTGTGTCTCTCCCTCCTTGGTCTGCCAGTAACTTCGCCAGCGAAATTACCACCTTCCCTCTCCATCGCCTCTTCCGCGACCTCCGGCATAGCTTCCTCATCTCCTAGTCCACCCTCCAAATCAAACCTATCCCGATGATGATCGATGGTCCCATGCCCGACACTGCTAGATTTCTGATTCTGAACGACATTCACACCTTCACAAGACTCCGATGCGCTCGCTTTATCCCCGACATCCATTTGGGGATCAGCATTCAGAGGTGGGGAATGTATTGTCGAAAGTTCGATATGTACCACCAAAGGATTTTGATTCGTTCCGGACGCAGTAGGGAAATTGCCGCGCTCCGCTGAACTTTGTTTTGATGAGCTCGCTTCGGAATGAGGACCGTGAACGAGTTGGGATATGAGGGATTTTACACCTCGGATGAGAGCCTATATAGATTGATTCTTGCAAGTGAGTTTTTGAGTGGTAAAGGAGCAGTGGCAGGTACTTACCGGATCGGAAGCTGCCAGGAGTGCGTATACTACTGCTCGGCCACCGTATAAGAAATCACCTAGAAGTACGGAGGAAGCGTCAGATTCTGGAAAGAACCCGAGTAGATAGGTGTACACTTACTAAGTAGGAGTACATTATAGTCCTTGAATGCAGAACAATAAGAACACAGATCGAAGGGAACCATTGGAAAGGCGCACGGTTTTATTGTGTATACCGTCAGCAACGGTCGAGTGAAGTGCTGTGATGACACTAATCAGATTCACGCAGCACGATGCTACTGGGTACATAGCTGGCCCGGAATGAGACGCACAGATATAGGAATATAACAGAGAACAGCGTACCAACACGGAGAATGATCTGTTTATAGTTAATCGCGCGGACGACCTGCGCAGCTTGCACCTGTCCTTCCGAGAATGATTGCGATAAGTGGAATATCTGTCTTTGACGCCACTGGGAACAGGACAGTTTCAGCAACGGGATGATGCCAGGGAAGAAGCATTTGTGACTGACTGTGTGTCTGAGCATGAACAACATCACGGTTGTAGAACAGACTATCTCGCCGACTACGGTCAGCGCAGTCCATGTCATTTGTGTAGTCACCTATCTCATCGAGTCCAGATCAATCGAAGGGAGGTAGAGGAGGCTTGATGGTACTCACCTGCCAAATGATCCGCGCCTCCCTATTATCATTGGTATACCAACAATCCTTTTCAAGAGGGTCCCAGCTGCGAGAACATTCGACACCAACTCAGTAAATTGTGAAGACTCATCTCAGGAACAAACTCACCCATATTGCCCCGCAGCATACGGAGGCACTACCAGCACGAGCGACATCACAAGAGATCCAATTAGGTAGTACTTCTCCATCATTTGCCCATTAACGCCATGGACAACAACGAGTCTATCCGAGTCCTTGAGTTCAGCAAAACTGCTCAATGGCTATCAAGGCGCAGTCCTCTCACTGAAGATTCAGAGCGATGCTGAACAAGAAGAAGCTTGATAGCTGGAGAGTTAACTAGGTAGACGGAGAAACTATCAGCGACCAGTCTCAGAAATGTGTACCGGGAAGTACGGTATTAACCTGTAAGATGAATATGGAGAACCCGCAGAGGAACCCGGGGCCTGTGAGTAGCCCCCCGACCGCGCTGGCGATGCCAAAGATCATACTGAGGGAAATCTGAACGTCAGCAGATTGTTCCGATATGTAGCAATAAAACAAGAAATACGTACTTGGCGAAGAGTGCGTAGGTCACGATGCGAAAGCTAACACGATCCAGATGAGAACGCGATTTTGGATGACACCAGACAGCTACGATAGCTAAGAGCACGAGAAAGCAGAAACCGGCTCCAATGGCTGAGGTCACTGCCCATAGCGTATTTCTAAAGATGAATCACACGATTCAAGCTGAGGATCTTTTTAGACACGAGATAGTGGAGGAACACATACGAAACCACAGACATATGCGCTGTGAACTCGAACCCCATTCTTTCCGATGGTCCTGTGGTGGAAGGAGAAAGACGTTGGAAAGAGGAGTCGTACTAAATCGCAGCCGGAGATATACTAGTATCTAGCACAGCGCAAAGTAATCCTCTCGGCTCTGAGTTTAAGTAGCTATCGGTGCCTATCATCGTTTACTCCATGACAAACGGGAAATCGTGGAGAAGAGAAGTTACGACACATGTTCAACGTATATAGTCATAAGAGGTATCGCATCTTGGAAGTTCAAGCTGTCAGCCACCGGGTTAGTCGCATCAACGGTGACGATTGTGTTTCCTTCGAACCTTATAAGTATAGACTTTCGGAACGAAAGGCACCTCAAGCTCCAAGCTCCAGAGAAAAGAGGCACGGGAAATATTTTAGTTCGACATAAATGTAAGTATTAAAATGAATCAAATTGAAGACTTGCAACTTGGACGCCATGATAGATATAAAGCATGGAGTCATTGGCAGTGCCGTTTGAATGCTGTGGATTTCCTGTAACTGTTGATATCAGCCCTTTGCGTTGCAAATGAATCTGTTGTACATACATATGTATTGGTCGAGTGAAAAGAATTCAAGAAATGGCGCATAACGAGTACAGGGAGATTGCATGGAGAAAGGCAAGCGGAAGGCCGAAATGCCGGCGCACGGACCACTACGCCTTTGCGATGAACGTTTGTGGCGCGGCGTCAAATATTTTCCCACTAGCCACTCCCATGAGGTCGCAGAATTTATCTGAAGCCATGAAGCGTTCAAAGCGTCTGAATTCACTTGGTATTTACTCGAATAGTAAGCTTTGAGTTAGATCTAAAAAGTACTCAAATTTTTTCTTTTTTTCTTGAGCGACCTGATACTGTATTTCCGATTTGAATTATACGCCGTACGGGCATGTAACCAAATGACAGGTATTCTAATTCACCATCACTCCGGGAGAGGCGGCCAAGATATTGGCCTCCATCACCTACTTATATCGGTACGAACCACGAGGACATCAGTTGACCTTGCTTCGTTCCGCCGACCACCATGAAAAGCGAAGAGAACTTCGATGCCACCGCTGGAGACATTGAAAAAGAGCCAATAACTCCGGACTTGCCATTCAATGCAAGCGAACTCGACGAGGTCGCTCGCGAAGATGGTGTTTCTGCGATATATGAAGCCAAGAGTCGCCTCAGTGAGTAATTAGACCCTAAGTATTTTCGTGTCGCTCACCAGTCCGTCGATTACAGTAAATGAACACTTACAGAATGAGTACGCGCACGCTGGTGCCAACACTCGGTGGATGTACTGATGAGACCGTATAGAATCGGTTTCGGCCGTTATCAACTACAGTTATTCATTCTTACTGGTTTGGGATGGGCTGCGGACAGTGAGTTCTTCTCTTTCTCTCAGGTGAACCAATCGAACCCCCCAATCTCCATCTCCAGACATCTGGCTACAAGGCGTGGCGATCATTCTTCCACAAATACAATTGGAACTTCACCCCGTTCGAGTCGAGTTCGCCACGCTCTCCCTCTACGTGGGTCTGATTCTTGGTGCCACGACCTGGGGCATCCTCGCCGATCTGATTGGACGCAGGCTCTCATTCAATATTACCCTGTTCATTGCGGGTGTATTTGGGGTCGCCGCAGGAGGCTCCAACACGTTCACTACACTAGGTGCACTCGTTGCTTGCTTGGGATTCGGCGTAGGCGGAAAGTCAGTCGTCAGATCCATATCATCGCCATCAATCATTCTACTCTTGCTAACGTTGCCTTATCACCCTTTTCCTTCGCCTACAGCTTACCCGTGGACGGTCTGTGCATCTTATCAACACATCATTGATTGTGCTCAACTCATCTGCCGTTAGGTGCTATTTTCCTCGAGCATGTACCAAAGTCGCATCAAGTACGTCGAAAGTCTGTATTGTATTCCTGATTCCATGCTGATTGTAGGATATTTATAGTGGCTCTTGACACTCCTCTCAGCGTGGTGGGCGCTTGGACAGCTTTTTGCTTCATTGATAGCGTGGCCATTGATTGGGCATTTTTCGTGCTCCTCTGCAGATGACTGCACGAAAGCGAATAATATGGGCTGGAGGTACACTTTGTGAGCTACATTCCATCTAAAATTCAATTTTTATACGCATATACTCACCTTCTTTTTGGATTAGCTACACTCTGTGAGCATACAATCGCTACTCTCGGCATCTGTTGACACCCCTGAGCTGACTTGTTGATACAGTGGAGGGGTCACACTCATAATGTGGATACTGCGCTACATTGTGTTTGACTTGCAGGAGTCATCCAAGTATCTTATAGCAAAAGGACGTGACGAAGATGCTATTCGGGTGCGTGCCAATGCTACTTTCGTGGAAACTTATCCTGCATTGCTTACTATTTTCTCACTCCTGAAGGTCTTGGAACATATCGCGCGCGTTAATGGTAAAAAGATGACACTGACAGCGGAAACTCTCCGAGCCATTTCTGGTGACCGCGGCGAAAAACCAGCTAAACTTTCGACTTATCAAGTCGTCAAGAAGACATTTTCAAGCCTCTCCTTGTAAATTTTCCTTCGTCCCTTTCTACCGAAATAGATACTAATTTCTGAATGCAAGGTCGCATATACGCCCTCTGTTCTCTACCAAACGACTTGCCGTTAACACAACCATCACTATTCTTCTCTGGGGGTACGTTCCCATATCTCTCTCCCATGATATCCTTGGTCTCCATATCTCATTTATCATTTATCACAATCCAGACTCATTGGTCTAGCCTACCCGCTCTTCAACGGCTTCATTACGCTCTATCTAACGACTCAAGTAACCGACAGTGATAACAGCGTTTCCACGACCTACCGCAACTATACTATCATATCTGTTCTTGGCGTACCCGGCTCCATTATCGCCTGCCTCGTCGTTGACTGGTCGCGGAAGAACCAAACCAAGTTCGCTATGGGCGGCAGGAAGGTCACGATGGCGGTGTCTACTGCACTTACGGGTATCTTTTTGTTCTTGTTCACGACTAGCACGAAGGAAGCAGATGTGTTAGCGTATTCGTGCGCTTCGGGGCTGACACAGTGAGTTCGGAGGTGCTGCTTAATCTATTTTCCCTTCCAACTAATTTTCTTGGCTTCTATCTAGGAATGCCGTGAATTATTCCTTCTGCTTATCTCTTGTAGCCAGTCATAAATCTAACAAATCCTTCTTTTCAGATGTACGGCGTGCTGTACGCGTACACACCCGAGGTTTTCCCGGCACCACACCGTGGTACTGGGGACGCCCTTTGCTCAGCATTCAACAGAATTACTGGGATTTTAGCGCCTGTGATTAAAATCGTCACGACGTCCGCCTCGGGGGGTGCATCGGAGGGTACTGCCAACGGGTGAGGCTTATCCACTCTCAGTGCTGATACACGGAAGCTGATTTAGCTTGGATGTAGACCTATCTTCGTCTCCGCGACGCTTTTCATGGTGTCTTCACTGCTGATGCTATTCCTCCCTATCGAAGTAAGCTTACTATTCGTTTTTTTAAACCTCTGCAGTGTTTTTCTAATCTTGCTCGATCGTGTTCTATAGACTGCAGGGAAGGCTGCGCTATGAGTCTCATGAAGTGTCGCTGGACACAAAAAAGGAAAGAAAAGAGAAGAAAAAACCCGTATACTTTATCGAAAAATGAATGTGTCATGCTCTGTTCGAAATGAAATACAGTAACGTTTCTATACGCCCTTCAGTATCATATCTGGCGCGCGCTCGAAAAACTCCGTCAAATGAATAGAATACTGCAATTTCTGTCGTGGTAAGTTACAGACGAGAAAACTACACGGCCTACCCTTCGCAAGAGCGAATAATTCAGCGAAGGGAGGACTAGCGCCTATGTACGATACGAGTAAGTTATGTATAAGTATATGGAACAAGAAAGAACAGACGTATAGTAAATAAAGCGTGCGTATGTGTATCGGACGGTAGCAGAACTGATACTTGTGCTAAGATAACACGAATTAACCTGTCAGGTATACCGTATTTAGTGTCCAAGAAAACTTCAAGATTCTTTCCTTCGACTGTAATGCTCCTAGGAATACAGGAAAACATTCAATTCACCTCCTCACTTGGTAAAAAAACAATACCCACCATACCTTAGGATTCCAGCGGAATAATATCCGGATCGTCCGCATTCCAACCGCCGTCCAGAGCTTCCTTCAACAACAGCGTAGCAGACGTATCATCCTCTATGCCCTCCGCCTTGAGGTCGTCCCCAAAGTTTTCAATCAGACGGTAATCACCGCCGAGAGATTCTTCAGCTTCCCATGTCGATTTCCAGACAGGATAACTAGCGAGGACATGCGGGGATATAGAATAGCAAGGGAGAATGAAGAATGCAGTGGTAGCACGAGGAAAAAGAGAAGGCAGCGATCATGAGCACCGTAGTTTGAATAAATAAACGAGTTATTATGACGTTACTCACTTTTGCCATCTAATCAACCATAGATAGCTCTTTCCGATTCCGCTCACGACTTTTGTCCTACGACCGATGATCCTTGAGACGAAAAACTCGTTGTCGACTAGCTGCGCTGTACAATCAGGTCGACTACATTGTTCTTCTCTGCCCTCACCGCGAGACACTGTCAAAGGAAAAGAAGAAAAGAAGCGATCAATTATCAGGGTGTTTGACAGCTTGAATATAGAAAACGCTCACATGGCCTGTTTATTCAAGTAGAAACAGAAATGAATGTCAGGGGTAAGAATGAAGAAAGAAAGCCGTCAACAACGGGAAAGGTGAGAAAAGAAAACCAAAAATACTCACTTTCCAGCAGAACAGGGAGGACACATATACGCCTCCGCGGATTCTAGCCGAGGGTCATCAGATGCAAACCCCACGCATCCGCAGTGATACCACAACATGCAACTGTCCACGAGCATCAGATAAAGGTCGGAGCGTAGCAAAAAAAAAGTTGAAACACACGTTTCGCATTGAATGAACTATTGAAGACGCCCAACACGGTCATGGAATAGTCGCGGCCATTAGCACCGGAAAGGCATCCCAAGAAACCAACAAATGACTCACCATACCATGATTCCCATGCTCATCCAACACTTTCTTTGGCCATTTGATATGCGATCCGTGACTACCCAAGGACTTCCTTGACCTCCCACCACTCGAATCCCGCTCCCGCTTCACCTTCACATCATCACCCACCTTCACCTTCTTCTGCTTCCTCACTTTTTTTGGCCCAGGTACAGCACTACTTTTCTTCTCCTTCTTCTCCTGAACCTCATCCAAATCACGATGCTTCAACTTCCTCCTTTTCGGAGGTCTATGCTGCAAATCTCGCAAATCTCCTGCGGTCCCGCGCGGAGTCCAAGTGACGCTAGCAGAAGATTTCCCTACGTTATCTCCGTTCTCGCTGGGATTGGACGAACTAAGCTCAGTCAACTCCGATACGTCACTCATAGTCTCCATCGCCGAGCTCGCATAATCACGTTTATTCCCACCGTACCCCGCAGGTGATGACTTCAGAGACTTGAGGAAGTTGAAGTCATACGGATATCCAGGGTTGGAGAACGACGACGATCCCGACAATAAAGCACCTTTGGCCGATTTGACATCGTCTTCAGTCCCGAAAAGTAATGCCGCATCCGGAACAGGAGCAGAAACGGAAACAGCAACAGAATCTTGCGACATCATCAACTTCTTGAGAGGTGACTCTGAGAAATCCGTGACCATCTTCGCTACGACGTTCTCCTCGTCTTCAGCTTCGATGGAGGAAACGGGGTGATCGTGACCGTGGCGAATAACATCAAGCATATAGACGTCTTTAACGTCTGACGAGGACAGGGCATTCTTATTCAGAACTGCCGCCTTTGAAGTAGAAGGTCTCTCCTGGACAAGGACAACCTTTGGAGGTGTAGGGAATGTGGACGAGAGCGATGGTGGCTGAGACTTCTCGCCATTTACCGATGAATTGGACGTGAATATGGGTGACGGGGAGCGTGAGGAGGGTACATGTGAATATTGTGCGGATGGCTCATCCTCTTCCTCATCCCCTTCCTCATCCCTGGTACCGGCATCGATGTTACCAGAGGCCTCCACCAAGTTCGAGGTCCCTTCCGTCGGCTCTGTCGGCATAAGCGGGGGTGAAGACGAACGTGAGGGTGGTACGACCAGACTTTGCTTGTGCCTGTGCACGAATTTCACGGGTGCTTCTTCTTGTCCTCCGACTTCATCCTCATCCTCGTCGTTGTTGTTGACATTGGCAACAGTGACAGCAGCGTCAGAAAGAGAGCGTGACGACGATGGTCCAACGTCCTCCATCACCGTGTCGACCATCGAAGAATTTCGGGTAGCTTCGCCTTCACTATCTTCAGACGGGATAGCAGAGTATGGTCTTCTCCCTTCAAGCGAGAGATCAGGCTGGAAAAATGCTAGTGCTGGTGTTTTCTCGGCTGTACCTGCAAAAGCAAAGGGCGCATATATTCAGGTCAGTACACGAACAAGAAAAGAAGACGAGATATTCACTCGACGCGGAAATGGAATTGGACGTTCCAGCTGGATGACAATAAACAACAAGGTGTGTCGTCAGAACAGACGAGACTCGAAGAAAAGGGGTGAATAAATTCCTACTGGGCTGAGTCCAGTCCACTGGAGTAAACTGACAAGGAGAGCCGGACTCTGAACGATCCACTTGGGTATCCGGATGATCATGAATTGGGTTGGTTGTGTTTCCATCGTCGCCATTGCAAAAACCTGGGTAAACCGGCCATTATTGATTTCAAGCCTTTTTTAAAAAAAAAGCTCGTTAACTCACCGTTTCTTGATTCTGGACCTGGCGTATTCTTCCCAGAGGATTGCGGGCGTTGAAAGGCAGTGGACACCGTAGTGTCGTCACTGGGTGTAATTTCCATCCCGGGCTCGGGCTGTACAGGAAATGAAGCTGAAACTCGTAGAGTCAACTAAGCATGTCCGCTCTGAAACAAAATAACTCACCAGGAGAATCCTGGCCATTTGGTTTAGGAAGCGACTCAGGAGGGTCAAGGAGGGCTCTGATGGGACTTGTCCCCATCTCGTGTCGAACTACTGCAAGCCATAATGAAAGGGCTTAAAAACAGCACAAGACACAGAAATACATACTCGGTCTCAGTCTATCGGGTTCTGGTGTATGCAAGGAACGTTCGACGTTCGTCGAACCGGCTTCAGTCGTCGCTGGTATATCGCGCGTTTGTGTCGAGGCTTCATCTAATAACGCATTTTATCAATCAAGAAGAAAAAAAGGCTGGATCAAACTTTAAACTCACCGATTGCAGCATACGGATCCCTCGCCCTCTCCAACAACTCTTCAACGCTGAAACTAACTGAATCCAGCCTTTCAATCAATGTATCCGTCTGACCCTTATCACTAGCCTTCCCAATCCTCTCTTCCATCGAACTAACCCTATCCACCAAATTTTTAATGGCCTTCGTATGCATGAAATGACTTTGCCTGAGCGCAATATTCATCTGCCTCAAAATGTCTTGAATCGTATTCGTATCGCTCTGAGACCTCCTCTCGAGGTTTTTTATATCAGATGAGAGAGGTTGGATAGCTCGTTGGAAGGACTGTTCTAGAGATTCTAAACGAGCGTTCGTATTGGTCTGGTGTTCAAGGAGTATAGGGCCAATCGCCGACATGATTCTGGAGGCTACATGTTCGATTGAAACCGATTGAGATGGAGACATCGCAGGATGATTTGGAAGAGAATATGAAGGACCAGCCATTGGCATCGACGTTGGCATTGGATGAGGTACCGCGTGGGGTTGTGGTATCGGATGACGAGGCGGTGGCTGTCGGTATGTTAATTCTGGAATTGGGACAAGCTGCGAAGTAAAATTCTGTTGAACAGGCCTAGGCTGCTGAGAATTATATATCGTCCGAGTATTATATGCTTGAAGGCGTTGATGATGATAAGAGCCGAGATTTGCCATTTTTTCTGTTTTCCCTTTGTTTCAGTGGCGGCGGTCAGAGACAAAGGGTCGACGCGTGCTTTGACGCGTCTACAGTGACAAATAACACGCGTGGACGGACCTCCATTTCTTCTCGAGGTGTATGTAATGATGAATCTGATAGTAATGTATGTATTACAACATCGGGTATTTAGAAGACTTCAAGTTGCAAGTATAGTACAAAACATAATTTGACGGCCCCCAAACCCATATTCCATCCTAAGAAGTTCACCACGAGGTGGACCAGCAAGTATCGACTCGGAGGTCTCGTTCTTCCAGAATCCAGAAGTACCAAAGTGGTGGCTGGCCACATAGCCCAGAGGCTTTTCGAGCAACGACCCATCCCTCGGCAAGACAGACAGTCGAGCGAGCTTCATGGCTAGCTGCAAGCGCTCTTTCATTTGATCTAAGCCTGTCACGCCAATTCATCTCGAAACCAACACAGCAAACACCACAACAATGATGACCGTAAGCGCAAGCGCAATCAAGGCTATAGAAAACCTCGCAAGAGGGAATTTTCCCTGGGTGAGCGCGTGCTGGACGGTAAAATATCGTGTAAGGCCTGTATCACATAACATAAGAAATCTCCAGTTTAGCGAACCGTAGATATAGAGGTAGATATAGATACATACCAATGAGAAGAACTGCGACTCCCAAGCCTACAGCTGTCGAACCTAATGGTTTAGCGTACACCTGTATCTGTTGTCCTACCCCAGACACAGTTTGTCCGTTACTCTTTGACTCATCTAGGGATACGGTGAACAACTGCACCAAGGCTAAAAGAAAAATCAATCTAAGCATGGGCATAACGAGATGCAAGAAAATTAACACACACCTACACCCGTCGATGCAATAGCCAAACTCGTCCTCACATACGCCAAAAACGTCCTTTCTGACGCTAGATGGTCTCTAGCGACGCTGCCGGTGTTTTCAAGCACCAGTACTGGATAATACCTAGATGGTATACCAATTGTACGTCTCCGAAGCTGCTGCGACTGAGCAGTTGAATTCGGTATAGCATCCCTAACCTCCTCTCCCTCCTCTCCATCATCCTCCTGCTCGACCGGTGACTCCAACACCCTCCTCTCATCCGAGCCTCCATTTCCATCTCCAGGCCTATTATCCACACTTGTATTCACACTAGCCAGCTTCTCCGCTGCTCGGGACATAGTGGGTAACTTGAACGACACAGAGCGCCTAGGAGGATTCGGATGAGGAGAAGCTTGTCCTTCTGAGAAACTTGTAGTGGTTTCGCTTTGAGCAGGGTCTTGGGAGGCAAGAGGTGTGGTTGAAGTCGCAGAGAGACGTTCAACTTGTTCTCCAGCATCAGGAAATTCAGAGTCCAATTTGGAATTGGGAGATGATAGCGTCATATTGCGAGCTCTGCCGCTCTCTTTACGTATTCACGTATCGAAAGTCTGGTAGAGTGCTTATTTGACTTTATGAAGAAATAATCTTTGAAGAGGCTTTCGCAAGCCGTACCAGCTGTAACTGATGAAAGTATGTGCATACGTCAGATTTGAATCCTTCAATAGCGTCGGCAGGAGGATACTCGTGAGGGTACCAACATTTCTCCCCAAATTTACACGTTCCTTTCAGCCACGCACGACATGGTTCGAAAGCTACTTCAAGTACTGGCTCATGAGTCTGAGATGTAGAGTTTGCAGTAGACTTACCCAGTACGACCCTTGGCTAAAACACACACGTGACCGGCAAATATCCGGCAACACGTAACCGAATGAACTTAACGTTTTCGTTGACCATGAAAACCCTCTGGAGGTCGCGCGCGACATCCCTTCACAGCAAACGGCATAGGGAGTAGTATGTAGCATTGAAGTAAAGTTCAAAAAAAGTGTATATTGAAAGTTTAAGCGCCTGAAAAGGTAAACTCTTAAGGAATGAGGCAAGAATAAGGCTGAGCTCTGAAACAGTTTGGTTGTATTCGAAGCTCCTTCCTCCATCACCGTATTCCAGAACAACGACCACTGAAACTACTGAAACCTGAGGCCCGATGAATTGGAAGACAGCTAGCGGAAGCCGAGACTTGAAGACAGTTGAAGACGCAACGGCCTGCCGCGCAGCCAAATAGCCAGGTCAACTTGTACTCTTTTATTCAGCTTGTATCATTTCTCAAAAATCGGTTTTCTCGGTTACCTTAGCTCTCTGTATAAGCTTTCCTTAAATATCAATGCTACATACTACTCCCTATGCCATTTGCTGCGAAGGGATGTCGCGCGCGACCACCAGAGGGTTTTCATGGTCAACGAAAACGTTAAGTTCATTCGGTTACGTGTTGCCGGATATTTGCCGGTCACGTGTGTGTTTTAGCCAAGGGTCGTACTGGGTAAGTCCGATTCCTTCACGGCCTTGCCGACAGACTCCTCGGTACCTAGTCATAATTAATCCGCAACATTAGGTATGCGTTGATACCCCACGGCGGTGGATTTGCGTACCGTACATGGCAGCTGTATCTATGTGTCGGTATCCGTTCTGAGTAGAGCGATAAAAGATTAGACACTGAGCTTTGAGCACTCAAGTACACTGTCACTTGCTGCTTACCTTCAGAGCAGTCAAAATCCAATCCTTAGCTTCCGCTCTAGCATTTCCGGTATCAGGTGCATAAGCACCGTTGGCTACAAAAAAACTGACGTCTTAGTACTAAATCGCATTCGTATTCTGCACTCGCGACGCACCAATTATCGGGATAGCGTTCCCGTTGTTCAAAAGGACTGTCGACGCTGTGGTGAACATGGGTATCTGGTAGAAATCCAATGGTGGATGGTTTCATTTATACCTACAGATCAGTCGCACTCAGTTTAGCGGAATTGAGTGGTCATGGGTGTCTGGCAGTGGTAAGAATCTTCACATGTCACTAAGCAGCCGCTTGGTGGATTAGGAAGCAAGGTTTCTTCTAAACTTACAAATCCATCGTACTCAGTGTAGTGGAATGCCCCACCGCCGCTTCCCACAGTGCACAGACTCACTTACTACCACTTACTACCCTGTAACTACCCGACATCTTCAGATTCCAGAATCTGTCTCGGACTCTTGTACTATGTATGTGCAGTCATCATTAAAAAGGTACATCAAAGATACATCTAGTATGCGTCTCGTTCTCGTTAAGTAAATACATCCAAAGCTGAAAGTTATTTTCCAAAAAAAAAGGATATCAAAATATTAATTAAAGACCCCTACGATAAAAAAGAAAGAATGTTAAATGATTGACTATACCAGTGAACCCCTTCCTTCAAGGAACCACACTTCGACTACAGCACAACGACCTGCGCGCCGCAGCTGAGCTCAACTTGCACTCGCACTCGCGCTCGCTCACAGGCGACTCTCCATCAACCCAACCTCCCTTCTCCATCCAATCACACCCTTCCCAAACGCAGCTTCCAAAGCCTCCTCAACGTTCTTAACGAAGACAAATTCCATCTCGTTTCGTATTTCGAGAGCTACATCATGTTCGACGTCCTTGCGGTTTGCGTATGGGAGGATGACCTTGCGAATCTGTGCGCGATGAGCACCAAGAACCTAGATGGAATGAAATATATTCATAAGTGACTGTAAACTCTTATGTAGAAGGAAGGCACACACTTTTTCCTTGATCCCACCGACTGGCGTCACTCGGCCGCGTAGGGTAATCTACAAAGCGAGCACTATCAGCCCGGTCGAATATCAAGGGAAATGTATATCGAAAACGTACCTCGCCAGTCATAGCAATGTCCGTCGGTACACAAGCACCAGTCAGCAATGATACCAATGCACAGGTCTAGAGAACACGGCGTGAGTACACGGGTTCGAGAAAAAAGAGCAGAAAGAAAATAAATGTACCATCGCCACCCCGGCACTAGGCCCATCTTTCCTCTGCGCACCAGCAGGCAAATGCAAGTGTATATCAATAGGATTTTGCCCCTTCAGTGGATCTTGGTACCGCGATGTCGTGATACCCAAATCATACGCATGATTCTTAACCCAACTCAGTGCCAGTTCACCAGACTCTTTGATGACCTGCAACAGAACGCAAAAAAAGAAAATTTCAAAAAACCTGTCAGCGAACCAACCAACCAACCCCCAAAAAAAACAAAAAAAAAAAACAAAATACTTACATCACCCAAACTTCCAGTAAGCCTTATCCTCCCACCTTCCCCACCACCCGCAGGAATCATAATACTCTCAACCGGTAAAATCCCACCTTCTCCTTGACCCATAACAACAAGCCCATAAACCACACCTTTCCTCGGCCCACGATTTCTCTCGATTAAACTATCCTCACCATCTTCCCACCTCGCAATACCCAGTATCGTCTCGAGTTCGGATTCCTCCACGAGGGCTTTGTACGACCTGAGTCTCGTGGGGACAGAAGTATCTGCTATGGGCATGGGCATGGGTTTGGGCTTGGAAGAGTACTTGACGAGCGCTAAATCCGATTCTGTTTCTGTTTGATTCTCTCCCGCGTCGGATATTTGAGCGGGGGATTTTCCGGTGGTGTTGTTGGTGAGGTTTATCTCATCTAGGTAGTCCGACCACTCCACGGCTTTGTAGCGCACGACAGAGCCAATAGCTCTTTCTAGTGTCCTAACTCCTGCTTCGCGGGTATATCTGAAAGTAAAAGTAAACACCGTACGAGTGAGCGACGCACGTACTACTAGTTTTCAAACTTAAGACTTACCGCGTAGCAACAGCCTTCAACGCCTCCTCCGTAAACTTCACATGTGCATCCGTCAACCCATTCGCTTTAACCTGCTTCGGGAGCAAGAAACGCCGAGCAATGTGAAGTTTTTCGTCATAGGTGTATCCTGTGTGCGTTAACACATCAAGAATGAGTGCCTACAATTATTGAGGGCGGGGAAAAGGACGTACCAGGAAGAACGACAACCTCACAACGATCCAGTAAGGGAGCTGAGATCGTTTCGAGTGTGTTGGCGGTACAGATGAATAGAACTTGGCTGAGATCGATAGGGACGTTGATGTAGTGGTCCTGTTCAAAAATAATTAATTAATTAGCATCGTGAACATCCAACGTTCCAAAGTAAGAAAAGCACACATACATTAAAAGCACAATTCTGCTCCGGATCCAAAACCTCCAACAACGCCGCCCCAGGATCTCCATGAAAATTGCTACTTCCGAGTTTATCAATCTCATCCCTATAATAATCCAACCCGACAATTCGACAATGAGCAAGGGACCCATACTTTACTTCCAAAACAACACTTACAGCAAACAAACAAAATCCGGCCTCCCAGCCTTCCTCAACGCCTGAACGATAAGACCAGGTCCACTAGCCACATAAGTCCTCCTATGACCCCTGATTTCCGCTTCGTCACGTACACCTCCGAGAGAGATACGTTGGAAAGGCCTATCGAGTGCGCGGGCGATACTTTGTCCCAAGGAAGTCTTTCCTGTTCCTGGAGGACCGATGAACCTATGCAAGGGAGGGAAAAAAATAACAACATGAGTCAAACGAACTGATTTTTGCATCCCAAAGAGCGTATGAGTACTAACAATAAAATCGGTCCTTTAACGCCTTTCCCTTTCTTCCTCTTCTCCTGCGGCAGCTGAACCTGGGTTTGAGAAGGTTGAGGTTGTCGTAAAACAACTTGCATGGCTTGTTCCTTATTATTATTTCCAGACTTCAACGACGCATCCGAGTCTGTATCCGCATTTTGATTCTGCATCGACTGAACCTGAACCTGTGCCTGAGCTTGTGCCTGCGCCTGAGCCTCCGCAACCCTCCGCTCTTCCGCCAACTCAGCAGCATCAGAAAGTTCTTTCAGTCTAACAACAGCGAGATACTCAATCAAACGTCTCTTGACTTTGTCCAACCCATAGTGGTCGGTATCAAGTTGTGCGCGTGCAGCAGCGAGGAAAGATGAATTCGTACGGTGTAGTTGGGATTGAGATTGGGATTGGGATGGTTCGGTGGTGGTGGTGGTGGTTGAAGGCCAAGGGAGAGCTGTGAACCATTCAAGCTAGGAAATGCATTATTAAGATAATCGTGAAAAAGCAAAGGCAAAGACATGAATATTTGAATAACTCACCCAACCTCTCAACACACCAGCTTCAACACTCATCCCTCCACCTCCACCAGCCCCAGCACCCCCCATCAACCTCCTCAACCTCCTCCACTCCCTCACACCCGCCTTCCTCTCTTCACTCCCCTGCTCCATCGCCTCCAACTTCCGTCGAATCTCCATAATCTCCACATCCTCATTATCATTCGTGTCCATATCTAAATCACTATTCCCTTGTCCTTGTCCACGTCCATGGGACGCCTTATTACTATTATTGGGCATCGTAGACCCCGACCCCGAACCCGAGCCCGTAGGCGACGAGGAGGAGGAGGAGGAGGAGGAGGAGGACGGCGCCTGCTGCAACTCCCTAAGTTCTTTCTCAATCGCACGCATTTGTTGTCGTAGAAAAAACTCTTTTTGTTGTTTACTTAGACTTTCGTCGACGGCGTTTGCGATACGGGAGGTTACTTCGAGTTTGGTGTGGAGTTTTGTGAGGATTACTGTTGCGAGTTGGAGACGAGGGAGGGGGTAGGCGGTTGTTAACAGGGCTATATCCATCCATTAGTATCATGTATTAAATATGTAGATTGAATCGATATAGTCCACTCACCCAACTTATCCGCCCAATCCTCATTCTCACCTTCCGCACCCGGAGGTCCTCTCACACCATGCCCAAGCACACTCCCAGCAAGAACATCAGCCATCCAAGCAGCCCTCTCCAAATTCTCCCTATAATACCCATTTCCACCCCCACTCCCGTTCACATTATCAAACTCAACATCAACCCCATCCTCCTTAAGCTCCTCAAGCATAGCAGCAATCTTATAATACGAATCCTTCCTCGCAGCTTGTTGGTGCGGTGTATTCTGCGATAAGTGTTGGAGGACACGTAAAGCGGCTGCTTTGAATTTGATTATTGCTTCGCGGGCTTGGATTTGGAAGGGGATGTGTGTACCGGATTCGTTTGACGACGAGGACGAGGACGAGGAGGAAGTGGAAGAGGGGGAGGGGGAGGAAGTGGAGGAAGTGGAGTCTTTCGGAGGAGGAGAAGTCGATGGGTAAGAAATCCTACGTGAGGCTAGTTTGGGTGTCCGACTAGCTAGGATTTTAGTAGCTTGGAATTCATGATCGTAATGTTCCTCCAAACAAACCCTCGTGAGACCATGTAGGGAGACTACGTACGCAGGGTGCCCCTGCTGCCGGTTCTGCTGCTGGTTATGCTGGTGTAGTCCCTCCCTCTCCCTCTCCCCAGCATCAAACCCACCCCTCCTCGCAGGAGCCCTCGAAAGTCTCAAAATCCTCGCAGCAGTACCAAACTGCACCCCAGACGCACCCGCCGATGCATCTGTCGCTGGGACGGCAGCTACGACGGGTGAAGTCTCGCTTCTCTCTAATAGAGCGAGTACCGCTTCGCCTACTTCGAGGGAAAGAGGAACGGCGATTCTTGAGGCTGGTAAGAGGACTATGGGGTAGGGTAGAGGGAGGATGGGGAGTGTTGTTGGTCTTGACATGGGTAATGGTAATGGGTGGTTACCGGTTAGGCCTAGGTTAGGTGGTGGGTGGTGGTGGTGGTGGTAAGTGTAACTGAAGAAGGAAAAAGGAAGAAGGAAAAAGGAAGAAGGGCCCGGGGGAAGGATAACTGACAGTCACGACGGACGGTGCACGTGAATTACTTATACGGACTTTTTGAATTCAATTGAGCCGGTTTTATACTTACAGACCCAGTTTTACGGCACTAAACGACAGAATGTTCTGTACCCCCCCTTCGACTTGACTCAACATGATGATATGGACTATACTAAGTACTTTCAAGAGGTAAGAACGGAAGTAAATCAGAAATGTAAATGTATTCTTTTTCCGAGTCAAGTCTTCCAAGGTGCAAGACTTTGCTTCCGTCACTGCCTACATGGGCTAAGGATGTTTTCAGTTACTTGCGGAGATGCATTGTTGATCATCAGGCCTGCCGCCTCAGGCATGAATGCATGCATGCATGATTCAGACTCTCGGGTCTTTCATAAGTACTTTACGTGGGCTTTTGGGCCTCGGAAAATTTCAAATACTACGCATTATTGAATGAGTCCTCGAGACACTTCAGTAACCTCGACCGACCACACGCTAGGCTACTTAGGCTACTCAGCCTACTGTTCAGCGGCGCCACAACAGCAACGTCAACGTCAAGTAGCTCAATGTCAAGCATTAGGACTCCGGAGTCAGCGCGGCCATCTGGGCACCAGTGTATGCACTGCAGATGTGCCATGCCATGCCATAGCATGCCATATGTAAGTAACTATGTTGAGGGGAAACCGATGAAAGGGAGACTTCCAAGCTTTTCCAAGTAATAGAGTCAACGTATGATACATACACAATGAATGAACCTTTTATGTATAGCGTAAGTTACATAGATCTGGATTCTGGAGTAAATGCATCTGTCTTCGGCGGACCTTCTACGCTATTCCATTCGAGAATCGCATACATACATAGCAGTATACAATCCTGGTACATAAGCACTCGGGGAGGTACCTTCCTTCGCACATTCAGGATCGTCGACGGTCGACGAATTCAGTCGGCTCGCAGGCCTGCTCTCGCTCGTAGTATTTATGATTCATGAATGGCTCGACTTAATTGAATCATTCATGCGATTGGCTACCACGTCGCAACTTACCGGCAGCAGTGACCAAGCCAAGTGTACAGAGGTGTACAGGCTCGGAGACATCTGTCTCTAACCCCTTCCCAATCCTGAAACTCCCGAAACAATTAGAATTAAAAAAACCGGCGGAACGACGTTCTTCAACAGCGCGGGAAGTACACCGAACAACATCATCAGCTGAGGAAATAGCAGTGTGGAAGAAACAATAACTCGAAAATTGCACACCCGTCTGTCGCACATTGCACAATTACAACCTTTACAAGCCCTCCCACACAAACCCGTACACCGCGCGCTAAATCTGATCGGAATACACCGTTTACACGATATTTTTGAACCAATCGGAGGAATGACTTGTAAAGTGAGTAAGCAGCTGAGAGCTTGGCCTGAGCGACGTACGACGAGTCACTATATGTAGTAGTAGGATTGTTATTTTGGAAGCTATGTTTGTATAGAGCAGGCACTTGGAGTGACTCGGGAGCGAGTCATCGTGAGTGTCGCTTGGAGAAGAGAGCTAGAAAAGGGTTTTAGATTCTTTGAGGGTGTAGATACCGTTATGGCGACTAAAGGAGACTGAATGGAGTACAAGCGCAGCCAAAAGTCCAATTGTCGAGTCGTCGGTGAGAAAGACAATTGAAAAATCAAGTGAACAATCTTGAATTCGACCGAGTATTATTGTAGAGAGCGATCCCAACAATTACGGCCTTCAATTGTCCTCTGATTTTCGGTATTCCTAGTCCAAGAAGATTCCAGTATCGCAGTAACGAATTACCAAATATGGCATCCGGAACACCGGACCGGTAGATAATGATCACGTGATCACGAAACAATTTCTTCGCGGAACTTTTTTTTCGTAAAACTCAGTCTTGCTAAGAGATGCTGCCTCCAGCGTTAGTAGACCTTACTTTAGCACGTCTCTCTGCACCGCCCGTCGTTTTTCAACATGGATGGGTAAGACACATGCAGCATGCTGCTTTGGCTGTTAAACCACCTCAACAAGTGTCTTTACCACCGGGTACGAGCTCTGGGAACTTGACTTTGTGTGTAGATTGGTTTCTTGCGAGGAGTTCTTGGGACTTATGTTTGGTCTAGGAGGAAAAGGTCTCGTGTTGGTGGGAGTTTGAAAGTGAGAACGGCAAAGCCAACGACGAATTTTATTGACAAGTTGACGGAGAAAGTAAGGGAGCTTGAAAAGGTCGCTACTGAACAGGTACGTTCTATCGTCTTTTTCATGCATGCGTATTTTGCTTATTTCGGATACACAGGAAGAATCCTATGGACCGCCTACGTTCTCAGAAGAACAACTCACCTTATTCTACGAAGACGTTTTGTCTAACCCGCACGCGGATGAAGATGCTAATGCTAATGCCAACAATCAGACGAGGTCGATGCCTGATCCGGAGGTTCAGTTCCAGACAGATCTTGGGATTGTTGATGGGGTATACGAACGATTCGGGAGTATCAATGAACCTGACGAAAAACGGGATGATTCGATGCTTTTGAAGACGCTGAGGAGGTATGCTAAGACACCTGCAGTAACGGCTGGATCTACGAAGGAAGAGAAGGAAGAGGAATCGTCCGTTCCGCTTTATCGAAGGGTTGTACTGCAGTTGAAACGTGTACTGGATGAACTTGAGAGAGCTAAGACGGCTGCGTCTAGCTCAACGTCCCCGGTACCAGTCAACTTGCTTTCAATAGAAGAGTGGAATGCTCTGTATAGAGTTTGTGTGAGTGTTTCTGGTTATCTTTGGAAGCAGGTTGTTGATGAGTGTTGAGGTTAGTTATACCTCCGAGATGGAGAGACGGCGGAGATTTTGTTGGATTCGATGAAGGTGAATATTTCAGTCGGTTTGGCTAGCTACTTGTTACACGGATGAATTGACGGTTTTTCATGATACAGCGTAGTTTGATGGACGTTGATGAAGATTACTTGAACGGTATACTCGAACTCTACGTCGCAGACGGTAACGTCGCTCTCTTCGAGTCTTGTCTAGCAAAATTCGTACAAGGTACCATCCCCTCCCTCCCTCCCTCCCTCCGTCCATACCACAAAATCATTTACCCATCCCATGATAGGTCCACCAACAGAAACCCAACGCCACCTACACATAAAAACCCACCTCCAATCAACCCCCCCAACAACAATACCCACCAAAGCACTCACCATCCTCCACTCCTACGAAACACAATCCAACCCACCCGCAATGAAAACCTACACGAAAGTAATCTCCCACTTATTTTCCATCCCGACGAGGAAGGCACAAGCATACGCGTGGGATTTGTTCGCTCATATGCGATATGTGGCTCATCCGGAACCGGATGTGTTTTTGTATACGTTGATGATAAGGGCTTGTGCGAACGCTTTCACCCCCTCCCTTACCTCCCCCGCCGGTGGTACGCGGTCCTCCGACCCCGAACGAGCCCTCGACCTCTGGACCGAACTTACCCTAACACACAACCTACCACCCCACCGGGGTACATACAACGCCGTCATCCTCGCCTGCGCGCGGTCAGGTGAGAGGATCTACGTAAACGAAGCGTTTAGACTCGCGAAGGAGATGGTTGATGGGAGTAGGGATGCCAGGGGGAGGGTGAGGGAGGGGTGGGTGCCTGATGAGGGGACGTTTCGTGCGCTTTTGGAGGGAGCGAAGAGGGTGGGGGAGTTGGGGAGGGTTAGGTGGTTGTTGGCGGAGATGGTTAGAGGAGTAGGAAAAGGGAGGGATGGGGATGGGGAAGGGAAAGTGGTGATTGATGAAGAGGTTATGATGCATGTTTTTCATGCGTATGCGGCTTATAGACCGCCGTTTAAGAGGTCTATGGCTGTTTTGGTTGATGAGCCTAAGGCGAAAGCGTCTGGGGAAGGTTCTCAAAATTCGGATTCGGATGTAGTGGATGCTTCGAAAAGCCAAAAGACCGAGGCTAAAGCCTCTGCTGAAGCTGATTCCGAAAACGCAGTAAAGGATATTTCGGATATTTCGGAGAACAACACACCTGCGTTTACGCATATCCCACCACAAACTCACCACGAAGTCCTCATGGAGGCAAAGGCGTTGTTCGAACGCATACTCACCGAAACAAACACCAGCACAAACGCCAGCACAACACCCACCCCCTTCAAACCCTTCTCCACCGTAACCCTAMCCCCCCGCCTCCTAAACTCCTACCTATCAATCCTCTACGCCCACTCCACCCTCTCCTCCGCGCGCGCGGCGTTCTGGGGGTTGTTTGAGAGGGTGGGGGTGGAGAGGACCGGGAGGAGTTATGTTGAGGCTATGGAGAGGTGTGCGGTGGCGCGCCGGGGCAAGGGGAGGCGGGATACCGCGACGGAGGGGAATGAGTACGGGGGCAAGGGGGACGGGGAAGGGGAAGGGGGCAAGGGCAAAGGGGAGAGGGAGGAAGCGTTGGGGTTTGCTGAGGAGATTTGGGAGAGGTGGTCGGTGCTTGAAGAGGGGTGGAATGGGGGGAAGGGGCAAGGGATGGGGATGGAGGAGGGGTGGGGGAAGAAAGCGAGGATGATTGAGAGGGTTAATGTGGGGTTTATTAAGGTTCTTACTGTGTAAGTGCTTTCAATACCATCCATATTTCATCGTTTATTCATTTTTTTAACTATTACTTTTTTACGTTTTTGTAGAACTAATAACCTCGACAGAGCGATGGAACATCTACGTTCGTTCGCTGCACGGTATCCACCTTCTGCTATACGCCCTTCAACCTCTGTCTCCCCCTCCTCAACCTCTTCCTCTTCTTCACCAACCTCACCCACCACCAAGTCTTCGACCACACTAACCAAACCAGCCCTCCAATCAACCCGAACATCCCTAACCGGCACCCGACCCCTCGTACGCCTAACCTCCCCCACATCAATCCCCGACGATAGCGTTCCGCCTTTGTTAACTTGGGGTGATTTGGAGGTGTTGCATCATCGGTTGGTTGTTGATCTGGATGGTAAGAGTAGTACGAGTGGGTGGAAAGGGAAGAGTGGTATGAGTGGTATGAGTGGGGGGAGGAAGGGAAGGGAGAGGGATATTGGGTATATCAAGTATTTGTGTAAGGCTTATGAGTGGGCTTTGAGGGTTAGGAGGGATGAGGGGGTTAGGGCGAGGCCTGTTGAGGAGGGGGTGGGGGAGAAGGGGAAGGGGGTGGTTAATGTTAACGTTTAGTGGTGAATGGAGATACTACGTATGCTAAGTAGTGAGAAAGTATTTTATGAATCGACTAGTCTATACACCCTTCACGTTCATAATGCATATGCATCATTACATTTCAAAGCCTACTCATTCCTCACTTACTCAGTCCACCCAATCATCTCGCGCCTGCGACAACTTCAGCTTGACATCTGCGTTTCGGATGCGTTTCGGGAATTGCTGCTTTAGCAGCTTTACATACACCCTTCACTAGTCACTTTTATAATATACCATTATAAATATTTTAAACCTTACTTAAGTACTGAGACTCAGTCCACCCAATCATCTCATGCCAACAACGTCAGACGATACGAATCTGACATCCTGACCTATCCTGACAGCTCTGCGTTTACGGCCGTACCGTATACAGTTTCGGGTTGTTTTCGGACGTGTGCCAGTGTTAACGTGAGCGATTGCACCATCTCATACCATCGTTGTCTAGACTAAGACAAGCTTTTGCCAACAAGCATGTCCAGAATCATTACAACGGCCGAGGTGGATCTGATTCCGAGTCAGAGTCATTTGTTTCCGTACCTACATAGGTAATCGGGACAAGAGAGTACTACAAACGACTGAGCAGGGCGGAAGCCTCGTGTTGAGTATGGCGTCTGGTTCTGTTTCTCCTCATCGTAAGTTAAAAAAATACCTTTTGCTCTCGATTTGAACTGCGTTTGCGCTGACGATGATGTTTTTATTTCAATTTTTCAGCGTCTTTAAGTCGTGATCTCCAACAAGAAAGCTCCCTCCCTCATCTCCTACACTCTCTACACGAATCCGGTAGTTCGGTGTTGAGTCTCGCAGCAAACGATGTGTATATATTTTCTGGGAGTCAAGGGCAGGATATTTTGGTGAGTAGTTATCTACCTATCATCTATTTATCTATCTGGATACGGAGCGGAGGCTGATGAAAGTGTATGTGTTACTTTCTAGGTCTGGGATAAACAGACGTTTCAGTTGAAGGGGACTTTACGTGGACATACGGAGAGTGTGTTGGCGCTGGTTTATGCGGAGGATAAGAGGTGGTTGTTTAGTTCGTCAGGTGAGTAGCGTAGCCTTCTTTTCTTCTTCGTTTTCACGCTTCTGATATTATTGTATCACTCAGGCGATAGCACTGTTCGAGTGTGTAACCAGTTCGCCATTGTATTCCATTCATTCGGAAGTCTGATTGTCTTTCTTATTGGCTATTAGGTCTGGTGCACCGTCACCTTGAAACCACTCTGGATAATCGATCCATACACAGAAGCAGGCGCAGGCGATCTATTCTCCCTCGCATGGTCACCCTCTCTCCAAACAATCTACATAGGCTGTAAAAACACCTCCTTACAATGGCTCAACTTCAACAACATTCAATTGCAAAAGTCGTCTTCGTCTTTCCCCTCCTCCACCACAGCCACTACAGAGCACGGGAGCATACGCACCCCAGATCCCGGTTCAGGAACAGTAACCCCCACCCAACAAGCCATTCGAAAAGTCCACAAATTCTTCGATAGTTATCCCCAATACGAACGTAAACCCGCTGATATCTTCGCGAATAATGGGTCTGGTTCGAGGACGGGGTTGTCTTCTCCGGATTTTCAAGCACCACGTCTAGCGATCCCAGTAACGAATGTTATCGAGTCAGAACATTATGGGTATATTTATTGTATGGCGATACTTGATGAGGGGAGTGCTGGGGTCAGACTTACTACTGGAAGCGGAGACGAGACTGTTAAAGTCTGGGAATGTTCACCGAGTGGACCTAGATTATCGCATACGTTTGAGTGCTGCTACGGTGCAGTGCTCTCTCTTGTCATACGAGGCGAAACGGTTTTTGGGGGATGTCAGGATGGTCATGTCAAAGTGTTGGATTTGGAAACGAAGACTCTTGTTAGATCTATCATTGTGCAAGAGGGTGTGGATATACTTTCGTTGTCGCTTATAGACTCGGATTTATATACTTGTTCTGCAAATGGGCGGGTTCAAGTGAGTACCTATGGCTTCATGTTTTTAACTCAAGCTTATTGAACCCTGTCTATAGCGTTACTCGAAATCCTTCGATTGTACTGCTTCGTGGCAAGCTCATGATGGGATTGTGTTATCCTCGCTCATAATATCAAGCTCTGACGAGGAGGTCGACTCTTACATGCTGATAACTGGTGGAAATGATCACAACATAAAGGTTAGTAGCTCTCGCGATGTTCACTTGAACATGACGTATCTAATGATGCATACATAGGTTTGGGATATTGTCCCTCCACCACCACGAAATCGAGATGCAGGAGACCTGCCTATGGCCAGCTCGCAACTTAGTGCAGGTAAGTTACACTCCCTTTGATGACCCCTCCACGCGTAAATGAACTTGGTTGACCGCAAGATACTATCTCGTATGCCCTATCAAAATTCGTCTCTATCCCGAGTGTTAGTTCCTCCGCCTCACACCGGGAAGACTGTCGACAAGCTGCGATTTGGCTGAAAAAATGTTTGACCCAACTCGGTGCTTCTTCCCAGCTGGTATGCTTCCATGGTACTATGTATCGTGTACCTACGTACGTATACTAACTTGTGCTTGTGATGTTAGTTACCAACCTGCGAAGGAATCAACCCACTCGTTCTCGGTACATTCACAGGCAACCAGGGTTCCGCACCCAGACCACGATTAATGTTCTACGGGTATACACCTCCCTCCCATACACACATATATTTACTTTGCTTACTCGTTTTACCAGGCATTATGACGTTATACCTGCCCCTGCGGAAGGCTGGAACTCGGATCCATTTACCCTGAATGGTCGGAATGGATATCTTTACGGTCGTGGCGTAACTGATAACAAAGGACCTATTATGGCGGTTGCTTTCGCTGCAGCTGAACTCCTGTACCGGCGCGCTTTGGGCGTGGATGTTGTGTTTTTGATTGAGGGTGAGGAGGAATGTGGTAGTGCGGGTTTTGAAGAGGCCGTCAAGAGACATAAGGTATGTATATGGTGTCAATCCTTGTCAAGTCATCTACTAATGAAGGGATTTGCATTACATAGAACCAGATTGGGCATATAGATGCAATACTTGTCAGGTTCGTTCCTTCGGATCGACTCTCAAGGCAGGATAGATTATTGAATGAGATGATAGCAACTCTACCTGGATCTCCGAAGATGCGCCTTGTATAACCTATGGTCTTCGTGGCGTAGTACATTGCTCTCTGAGGGTAATATTTCATACCTTGCCTGTATCTGGCAACTTCGAACTCGGTTTCTTTCATAGATATCGAATGACCTTCCCGACTTGCACTCTGGTGTAGACGGAGGTGGTGTCTCAGAACCTATGATTGATATGTATGTTTTCCTATTCCCTCCACGCATCAAACGCTCAATTTCTGGCGTGTAGGATCAACGTTCTAGCCACTTTGACAGATGGCTGCCACCGCGTACAGATACCTGGGTTTTGTATGTCAGTTCCAAAATACCTTACATGCTAAATTGACACTCTTTTTATAGATGACCAAGTTCGTCCTCAGACTGAGGAAGAAAAGGAACTATACAAGCGTCTAGCTTCCATCACACAAAAGCCAGCATCCTTCTTATCTTCTCGATGGCGTGAACCTTCACTGACGGTTCACAACATTGAAATATCGGGTCCCAAGAGTATGTATCTCTCCTGCGTTGTGCATATCTCGGTTTTTTGATGTTTTGACGTTTTGAAAGACGCTACTGTGATTCCTGGGACGGTCAAATCCCAAGTATCCCTCCGAATTGTACCCGATCAGAATTTGGAGACTATCGCCAAGTCACTGTGCGAGTTCCTACGGGCGTCATTTGCTGCTCTACAATCCCCAAACAAACTCGAGGTAATTATTTTGTTCTTCACACCAACTTGTCGGAGACCATGAATTCATTGTGGTTTTTAGGTACACATTGATAATACGGCGGATTGGTGGTTGGGTAAACTTGATGATCCATGGTTTAAGGCTCTCGAGAGTGCTATCAACGAGGAATGGGGTGTAGAGCCTCTTCGGATACGTGAAGGAGGAGTAGGTCTTTCCCCCACTCTTTCGACGTCAATTCATGTTGATGTATTATCGTGTGCCCTCTTCACAGTCTGTTCCTTCAGTTCCTTACTTGGAAAAAGCATTTGGGTGTCATGCATTACATCTCCCTATGGGCCAGAGCCTGGTGAGTTCAATTTGACTTGTGTGACTGCATATCTAACTCGAACTAGGACCAAGCACATCTCCCGAACGAACGAATCTCGTTGTCCAACCTACAAAAAGGCAAGGAAGTTGTCGCTAGATTTTTGCTGAATGTGGCCGAGAAGGGGTCTTCCTTAGGCTTTTGATACGCTATGTATAAAAACTATGATTGCTATGTTGTTGCTATCTATTGCTATCGTATACTGTTGTTAATTCGATCGACTAGTCTCCTCTAAAGTTATGGTGAGAGCGCGGGGAGACCAGGATCATTCTTCACTGAAATGATTGAAGCGGACACGCTGCGGAATACCTGGTTCTCCACAGCTTGGAAAAGCATAATCGTAGAGAGCAGTGGTGCAAGTGAAGCTTATTGAAAGTGTCAAAGCAACCCGAGATTCTTCTCAAGGCAAGCCGACGCCGTTCTCTCGACTCATGCATAGGACATTGACGGAATATTTAAAGTCCATACAATTTTCTTTACTTCAACCCGCAAATAAATATCGAACCTTAGACCACTAAGAAGACGAAGCGGACAAAATTCAACAAGACTGAGTAAGCAAACAAAGTCTATAGCCTCCTTCACTGCAGCGGGACACCTTGATCGGCTACTGGGGGAGCTGCTCCGTTACCAATCATGACACGAGTTCCGGTACTCGTTATATCGTCGATGGTTACGAAGATCCAGGCTACACCAGGAGGGTAGACTCGATTGTTGGGAGGGGTGAGAACCGTCAGCGACTTCTTATCCTTGGACAGCTGTGCTTCCATGAAGACCAGCCGTGAACTCGCGTGGAATGCATGCGAAGAGAAGCCCAAATCCATCAATGCCACTATAATAGAGTAAAGGATGAACAGGGTTGATATGTTCATGCAATCAGGGGGACATACCTTGAACGTTCGAGGTGTCAAGGTGAGCAGGAATGTCGACGTCTATGGTGAAGTGCTGATTGAACGCGAGCTTCTCAGGCACATTGCTGACCGTCGGGCGAGGGACAGACATGAAAGGAGGATTGAGGAACTCGACACGGAACTCGCTAAGCAAAAGGTAGGGTGAAGTGAGCGAGGGTATAATGCACAGAGGTCTCCCACTCACGTGTTGAATGTCTCGTTGGTGAAAACGCCGCTGTTTGGATTTGAACCAGCAATGAAGACATTTCTAAAACAGTGCCTCAGACTAGAGATCATTCTCGATTTATATATTACCTACCCGTTGGGCGTAAGAGTAATACCAGAGTGATACATGCGAGCAATGTCGGTCGTAGGAAGTCCTTCTCTGCTGAAACGGCTACCAAGTTTAGCGGATGGGTCGTAGAGAACGGGGGTAAATCTGTGCAGAGTGCGTAAGAATTTCGTTGAAAAATACTACAATGGACACTTACACGGGATGGTCGGCATTCGAATTTCCTATTGGGTCGCTCACAGATGCGATAGCGGCATATCCTGTTCGACCTCCGTTGATAATGAGGACCTGCCCATTCGGCATCAAGATCATCTCAGGCATGATACGCCCTTCAGGCATCTGCTCGACTATCCAGCCCTGTTTGATTCCCTCGGGTGTAACAGTAATGCGGGAGCACTGGGCTGATGCTGGGTCTTGCGAGGACAGATTTGTGGAGGGAACATTGTCTTCATGTGCGCTACCACCGCATACAAGAACCTCGGGAGTGAAATCCGGGGGAGAGAGAGGAAGGAGAGTGGCAGTGCCATCGAATGGGTTCGTAACACGGACTCCATTTGGAATATCTGGGAGGGGAGTCTCGGTCTGCGCTTCAACATCGTAGATGATAGTCTGGTTGTTGGCGACTATGAAGACCTTTCCATCAGGGAGAGCAATGCCACTATTGAGACAATTATTGAATAGATGTCCACCAGTCAGTTTGGGAAATATATCTTACCGAGGGAACAAGTTCGTAGGCACAGTCCGTGCAAGGAACGGTGAAGGTCTTACCGCACCATTGTCCTTGGGAGGGAAGAACTCAAAGCTGTTCTCGGGGTCTGTGTTGAAGAATGGTGTCTCCTCATGCATGCCTCCGATAATCATCTACACCAATAAGTAGTGAGTGTTGAGGAATGCGACGTTACAACAGAATTTTGTACCAATGAGCCATCAAAGATTCTCAGCGATGATGGGTACCACCTGTTTTTTGCGAGATGCAAAGTGGCCGGGTCTTCAAACAATGTACAAGTGGCGCCAGTTGGGTCATCGCAGGGCTCGAAAATCCTAATGCCCATACGTCCATCTTCGTCGGGTGGTGTCGTTGCGCCTGGTGGAAGCTCTGCGGCTTGCCCTCCAAGACTCACCTGTTCAAATATATCAACAATGGTGAAATGAAGTCAAACGAGAGCGCTTCCTACCATCGTTCCATTGCTCAGGATAGCACCGGATGCACAGAAGGTATCCGTGATGGCATTCACGGCCCGGTCAGTGTTGGTTTCGAGATCCCAGAGAGCAACCCACGCCTGATGTCCGTCGATTTGTAGAGGATCTCCAAGAACTCTGTCCATCATGAGGATGAGGGTGGGTGATACAACGATCACTTCCAAGGCAGTGATCCCGGTAGTACCGTTCTGTACGAAGTTCCAGCCCTTGCCGACTGGTGCAGAAGGTGCACCATTAGCAGAGAAGGCTGCAAGGAGTAGAAGTGATAATGCTCTGGAGAGATTGCCCATGCTCACAATGCCGTCACCCGCTGGGTCGTCGAATAAATCGACGCAACTTTCTCTGGTTTTATACCGTTTCTGCAGCCCCCTGCGCCAAAATGCAGGCCTTCTAAGCGTGTCCTACTTTCAAAAATAGTCAGAATTTCAGATACAAAACTCGACGAAACTCACGGAGAAGGGTCACAGGGTACCTCTCCAACCAAAAGCCTGGGCGTAGTACACTGAATAGCATCAGGAAGAGGAGCTGATTCTTCAATTGTAGTCCCTGGAGCCTCAATAAGCAATACAACATCTGGGAGTCAAAAATCGTTTCGGTGGTGCCAAAGCTTCATTCTGCCGGATCGCCGGATCGAGAGTACTGTAGTCGATGTTGAGTTTGTTAACGTCTTTTTATCTCCGGCGGCGTGCTACAACAGCTGTGTCACATCGAGCTCGCAAGAGCAGTCCTTAGGGTCTGAGAGGATTGGGATGTAATGTTCCAGAAAGGTGTCTTAGGGATGGTTCGTAAGTGTAAAGACTTGCGCGACAGAGATTCGCCTGTTCATCCTTTCCCAGCAGAGGAATATCTCAGGGAAGTGTATTTGAAGCTGCGTAGGATCATACTCATTGCGAGTGCCTACCACGCACGACTTTCTCAAGCACACGCACACGGGAGAAGGATGCACTGTAGACGAGTGAGAAAGTTATCAAGCCGGGCAAGAGACATTCTGACTTACCTTGGACTCGGAAGCTTTGAGGCACTATAGCGATCAAAGCACGAAAAATAGCAACAACGAGTTCAGGGATTGCGGCCATAGAATGATACTCCCAATGGACTATGTCCACTGCGGAAACAGCTCGAGGAAGCCTGGAGAAAGGAGCGACATGACGTAGAAGCTGTAGGATCTTAAACTTGCGCCATTCCACGCCGTGGAGAATGGCTCCCTCCGAGTGCACTCTGCGTGAACTGGGCGCGAGCTTTGACCTTTTTGTGCTTGGAGAGGGCTGAAAAGGGAGGGCTGAGGAGTGAAGTCGGCGCTATAGTGGTGGTATATAATTACGTTGCTCAAAGCCATACATAAACAAAAAGGATTAACTGAGCAAGTCTGAAGATGATACTCTATTTTACAGCAGGACCACGACATAATGGCCTGTGGCTGATTGTTCCTAAATATGATGCCGTGCTCTTATGATCATTGATATTCGGACTTGAACTATATGATAGAATACAGCTTTCTTAATTTCAACTACTTACATTCTGCCCATACCATTGAACGATGAGAGACAATGCAACGCGCATACGAAGAATGAGCGAGAGCAGGGATTTCTCGAAATCACTGCAGCGGGACACCTTGGTCTGCTACTGGAGGAGTAGCTCCGCTGCCAATCATGACTCGACTCGCCACACTAGTCACATCGTCAATCGTAACAAATATCCAGCCTACACCAGGAGGATAGACTCGATTGTTGGGAGGCGTGAGAATTGTCAGCGATTTCCCATCCCTGGACAGCTCCGCGTCCATGAAGACCAATCGTGAACTCGAGTGGAATGCGTGCGAGGAGAAGCCCAAATCCATCAAAGCCACTGAAGCGGAAATGAAGGAATGAGTACTTTTACTAATTGAATGAAATTGAGAGGACATACCTTGAACCTTCGAGGTGTCAAGGCCAGTAGGAATATCGACATTGATAGTAACTTTCTCGTTAAAGCGGACTTTCTCTGGCACGTTACTGAGGGTCGGGCGAGGTACTGAGATGAATGGAGGGTTAAGGAATTCCACACGGAATTCGCTGCACGTTGTATGATTGAGATGAGCAAGAGCATAATATACTGAGGAATTACCCTTA
The DNA here is from genome assembly GCA_003987895.1 of Neonothopanus nambi. Lineage (NCBI taxonomy): Eukaryota > Fungi > Basidiomycota > Agaricomycetes > Agaricales > Omphalotaceae > Neonothopanus > Neonothopanus nambi. The sequence continues at coordinate 608 of RCHF01003143.1, read as the reverse complement.
CGTGTTAAACGTAGCATTGGTTACTACGCCTCCATTAGGATTGGAGCCAGCAATGAAAACATTTCTACAGAGGCACACTTAGAATGAGCGATTTCACGAGCTTAGTATGGCTTACCCGTTAGGTGTCAAAGTAATACCTGAATGGTACATGCGAGCAATGTCCGTCGTAGGAAGTCCATCCCTGTTGAATCGGCTACCTAGTTTAGCAGACGGGTCATAGAGAACGGGGGTAAACCTGCACAGAAGGCTTGAGAACACAATTGAGCAAACGCATGGCAAAAAGAACTCTTACACGGGATGATCGGCATTCGAGTTTCCTACCGGGTCACCGACAGAAGCGAGAGCAGCGTATCCTGTCTCACCTCCGTTGATAATGAGGACCTGCCCATTCGGCATCAAGATCATCTCAGGCATGATACGCGCTTCAGGCATCTGCTCGACTATCCACCCCCGCTCAATTCCCTCGGGTGTAAGAGTAATGCGGGAGCACTGAGATGACGCTGGGTCCTGAGAGGACAGGTTCACGGAAGGAATGGAGTCATCAGAGGCGCTACCACCGCAAACAAGAACCTCGGGAGTGAAATTCGGGGGAGAGAGGGGAAGAAGAG
>RCHF01003142.1:0-14822 GCA_003987895.1 Neonothopanus nambi | reverse complement strand
GATGAAATAATGGGGGGCTACACATGCGCGTGGAAACTTAGTGAGCGCTCAAATTGGCGCTCGAAGCCTATGCTTGCTCTTCGCTTGGCGACTTTTCATTGCAGATGGAACGGTGGTACAACAAAAGCTACAGTACACAGATACATAAATACAAACCGATATAGCTCAACGCTCATCCTTCCATTCTGCGTATCATCCTCTTATCTCTTTCCCCAACGACCTTGATCAACCCCTCGTTTTCCAGGCCCTTGATGACCTCCGCAAACTCTGCAGGGTCAATCTTGACACTGCTTTGGCTACTAAGCGTCTTGATCACCTCTGCCCACCTAACTCCTTTACTACCTTCGGAGCTATTCAAAATATTGAGCAACTCCTTCCTCATATCCTCCCTCATTTTGATCTGGCCCTGGCCAGTACCTGTATTAAGCATGCCCATGTCAATTTTGCCAGTCCTCGGATCCATAGCGCTCGTTCTAATAGCCTCGCGCATAAGCCGAACAGCTTCCTTAACATCTTCAAGCTCCACATATTCCGAGAATCTCATACGCGCATGAGCTTCAGAAAGCCGAATCATACTCTCCAGCTGTCGAGTGGTCGCCGTAATCCTCTTTTCCCCTGCCCGTGGATCGTCGCCCATGTTCCGCATCTCGACATAAGACCGGACGAGCTCCTCCCCAGCTGGCTCAGTGATTATGGGATGTATCCTCGATCGGGCGTAGTCGATATACGCAGAGAGTTCGTGGACGGGCTTACGAGAAAGGAAATCAGTTTGTATCATCTTATGATGGCAATGGTGCAAAACTCTTACCAAAATATCTTGTCCGGCATTACTGGGTGTGTCCTCGAGGTATAGCCCAACGAGATGCTGCGCCAATTTGCGATCCAGCGCTTCATCTACCTGATCGAGAACGAGGTATAGCAGATCGAAACGAGAAATCAAGGTAGGCGGCAGGTCAATATTTCTGGTGATCGGCATATCCACATCGTATTTTGAACCAACTGGATTGGCGGCCGCCAATATAGATGTACGAGCATTCAGAGTGGTAATAATACCAGCCTTAGCAACAGACACAGTTTGTTGTTCCTGAAACGCAGTGAGAACACAATAAGCGATGCGGAGCAACCAAATATCTACCATGACTTCGTGTAAAACGCTACGTGTAGCGTCTGACATCTTATCGAACTCATCAATGCAACAAACACCACCATCACTCAGCACTAATGCACCACTGAAAAAGGCGATGTTAGGGCTGAGTGGAAACAAAAATGAACGAGAAAACCCTCACCTCTCCAAGACCAACTGTTTAGAGTCAGTATCACGAGTAACATATGCAGTTAAACCGACAGCAGACGAGCCCTTTCCGGAGGTGTACACTCCGCGAGGCGCGATCTTGTGAACATACTAAAGAGTAAAGAGTAAGAAGCCAGAACATGGCAGGTTCAAGGGTATACATTACCTGCAAAATCTGCGATTTACTTGTACCAGGATCACCCACGAGCAGAATATTGATATCGCCTCGATACCGTGGTCCACCACCTCCACCACCTCTAGCAATGCTTTTGTTCGTTCCACCAAAGAGCTGCAACAGAATGCCTTTCTTTACGTCGTCCATCTCCCAGATTGATGGCGCAAGTGATTGAGCAAGCACCTCGTAAATATCTGGTCTAGTGCTGAGTTGTCTGAGCTTCTCTTCCAACTCAGCTCTATGAGACATCCCGTTCGCCTTCTCTTGCTCATCCTCCCCGTCACCAACACCGCCGATGCCGGGCAATTTATCGCCCCCAGCAGGTCTGGTGGATCTATCGAACCCTAGTGTGTTGTCGACACCAAGCTTAATATGAACGACATCGAGGAAGGTCTTGAACAAACTCTTCAGCGTTCTCTGCCGCGGGTTGACTCGGACGGGGATGCTCCTGAATATACCAGTGACTACCATGCGATCACCAGGCTTCGAAACATCAACTAGCTCGTCGTAGACACTCAGCGAAACAGTATGGGGTGTCTGACCATCAGGTACAGCATCGGGAGTCTCTTGCACTCGAATGACCTGCCTATCAGCGAACTCGCAACGGTTGTGGACGAGCGACATGGTGCCGACCGACGCGCAGACATCACGAGGGCATCGGCTTGGTTCTTCGATCTTGCCACGGTCGATCTCGACCTGCACGGTATGCGAGCAGGTCAGGCAGCGGAAGAACGCGACTTTCATGTCTGGAATTACGGGGGTTGCTCGAATGACGAGACCTTTGATACAAACTAATTTGTCCGTGTCTAATGCAAAGAATTAGCGAAACTTAACCTTTAGTGTACACTTAGATTAGACATACCTGAGGGGTTCAGGTCTCGCATATTGATGGGGGTGAGACCAAAAGGGCGAACTTTGTATATCTTTCCCATAATTTCAGTGATTTCTTCATCTCCAGCGGCTCCCTCCATGCCTTCCATGCCCTCTGACTGGTCCAGCTCCGCCAGATCCAGCATTTGATCCTTCAGCACCTGATCCAATGTAGGAATGACTTCCTGAGGATACTTGATAAGCTGGCCGTAGAGCTTTTTTGAAGGTGGGTACGCCAGTAAATTCACGATATCGAGATTGAGATTTGTCTCGCCGGTTTGCCTCATCCGACGCAAGTAACCATCATAAAGGATGACTTCACCCTCTTCATAAGAGGCAGCAGCGCGAGTAGGAATGCCGTTCCCCCGATTGTACGCGACACGGTATTTGGGTTTGAATCCCTTCAAGAACTCGCGGAACATCTGCATCGTCTCAGAGATATTGACTGTAGTACCCCAAATAGCACGTATTTCATCTGGCTCGTCAGTTGCCGCTGCTGGAGCCGACAGTGGTGGAGCAGAAGAGGCTGGTATGTCGAGGTGAGTGCCATCTGAGCCTAGAGGGTCAGATAGATTGGCATTGTAGTTGCTGGTTCGACGCGCTCGACGGGAGGTTGGGGTAATCGAAAGAGAGGAGTGAATGTCTCCCCGGCGATTTTTAGGCGTCGGAACGGCGGGACTTCTAAGGAGGGAACAGATGAGGTTATGTGAAGTAAACAGCGCGCAAAGTGTGCCACGTACGAAGGGAAATCGAGAGGTTCTGAATCCTGGCTCTGCGGAGGATCAGAGGTAAAATTGACGCGTCTTCTGGGAGTTTTGGTTGGAGATGAGCTAGGAAATGCAATCGGTGAAGAGCTTCCGGCTATAAATCACACCTAACTAAGCAAGGCGTCAAATAACCAGAAAATCAGCAACTCACGGGCAAAAAGAGGTGTTCTCTTGGGAGTACTCATACCCAACGCTCTCCTTGCGGTTATTCCACGTAAAGGAGAGCTTCCTGCGATACTTTGAGCGCCTAAACGAGCTGGAGTCCCAGCAGACGTCGATGGCGACCCAGCCAGAAAAAGAGGATCAACGGATGGGGCCTCAGGCATGGTTTGCTCGCTAGTGTCATTGCTCATCTCTATATCAGGAGCGGGAGAAGAAGAGGGAAAATTTAAGCCTGGAGAAGACATGGCAGCAGAATGAAAGATGGGAGGAAGAGAAAAACGCGACGCGACGCGTCCACTGATGTAAGCTTAGGGCAGGTCTTTTGTCCTTTCTCACCTTCGCTTCATCCTCTCACAATGGTTCACAATCTCAACGATACTAACCAAGTAAGATTTAAGTATGTCTAATGTCTCAAAATTTCTGAAATAATTCAGTCTGTCTTTGTAATTCCATATGCAGGCGATGGTGAGTTTTGTTCAATTTGAAGCCTTTCAATCGTGTCTCTTATAAACCCAATGTAAACCAGAAAATGCCGAAGATGAGATCGACCAGGAAAACACGGAGTCTGGCTTTAGGACGGATTTACCTCGCGGGGATGATCTGCGATGGGACGCATACAGAGCTTCTTGGACAAAATGCTTGAACCGAATCCAGGTGAGCTGCAATTGGTATTCATCTGTCTTGCTCTCTGGTTCACGATGTTATCAGTCCCTAGTGCATGCTCTTCACGAACCTGTAGTAAAAGCAGTTGTAGAACAAGTCAATTCTGCATTTAGCAACACTCTACCAGCCTTACCGCAACCTGAACTTCCAGTCATTGCCGTTACCAGTATGCTCGAAATAGTTTGTTCCTGCCTTATTCCTCACACCTTCCACAGATCCATCTCTCGACAATGTCTTCTTATGCGAGGTCGTCTCCCAACTTGATAGTGAAGATATTCTCGTAGCACATCTCCGCCCTAGCGATTGCCCCAATTTGATGACTGCAATGAAGACATTAATGAATGGGTTTATGGAACAATCTTCGAATCGTCCTGGCTACAAAAGCTCCGCGCATTCTCTTGCGCCCTATGACATTCAAGTACTACACGCGTGGTATGACGCTCTAGTGGAAGATCGTGGTATGTCATATTAGTTTTCTTATTGCTAAGTTCTCATCTCTTACTCAACCAAGGGAACTCCAAACCAAACCTTGTCGTGATCCTACACGACTTTGAACAAGCTGATCCGTCTATCATGCAAGATATTTTCTATATCTGCAGGTGAGCTACTACCTTGCCGCGGACCTCATTCAATGCTCATGTTCGCAGTCTTCATTTGCCTGACCTCCCTCTTGTGTTCATCATCTTCTTGTCTTCACCCCAAACACCCTCGTACTTGCACATCGCTTACCCGCGTTCCACACTTGCTCTCCTCCGCATCCATCCGATAAATGTGCCTTCTGGAACACAGATATTGGAAGAAATTTTCATGAAAGTACGCCGTATACACCTTCCAGCGCGAATTTATCCTGATCTGTAGTTTTTTAAATAGACGTTTGTCGATCTCGATTACGATCCAGACATCGTCTTCGGCCCTGATGTACTGGAATACCTCATTGAGTACTTCACGCGATACAGTCCTTCCATAGACGCCGCTCTCAACATCCTACAGGCAAGTCCTCGTCGAGTTCATTTGCCGCATCCTATTTATGTCTAGTGACAGCTCGCTCATCTCAAACATTTCACTGATAATCCCTTTACGGCGTTCACTTGTTCCACTCCTGCAACTCCCACCTTAAAAGACCCCTCGTCATTCCCATTCCTAGATGTTCTTCTCACTCGTTTACACCCCACTGACTCTCCAACACCCACAAACTGGCAAGGATCGAATCTCAAATCTCTCATGAAATCTCTCGATGACGCTCGTACAAAGTTCTACGACGCCGCACGTGACATGCGGCTGGGTTTCGGACTCCTGAGACTGCTCAACGAGTTCCTCACTTGCCGCGGGTACAAAGGCCTCGAGTGGGGTGGACGCCGCGACTCTCAACCCGTTTTACCCAGAATTTTCATCAAGCTGTTGAGAGATGGGTTAAACAGAGATATTAACTCCGCACGAATGATTATCAGTAAACTCAAGCCGGCTGAGATACGAGACTTTATAGAAGTCCTCGTAGATTACTTCGAGGGGATGCCTGAGGCTGTCGCTGAGACGAAGGAAAAGACGAGAGAAAAAATCGTGGAGTTTAAGAGTGCGTTGGAGGTTGAAGATGAGTCTGATTCGGATTTAGAGGCTTCTACGACGAAGAACGCAAAACAAGTTGCTAATGATGTTGCAAAATGGATGTCTGATCATCTCAGGTAGGTTCTTTCTTGTCTTGCTTGACAAGCATTGATCAACAGTTGTATGCCTAGTAAGCTGACGCGACCGCTCGACGGCAATGTTTTATGGGATCTATGGTACACCGGTGAATTGCCGTTCCCATCTATGGTCAGCCCAAGTTTTTCAATATTTCTTACAGAAAGCCGCTCGGTATCTAACTACAATCTCCAGATACACAACCCTTCTGTTCGCTCGTCAATAATCAGCGGACTTCTCCACCCTCGAGGCTTTTGTACCTTGAGCGAACGCCAAGCTGATGACGAAGACGAAGATGAGGACGCTCTATGGCGCCTTCCAGATACCAGTATTCTCTTCCATCGATACCTCGAAAGCGGCAAGATGATCAACGTCTACGACTGGTTTGAATCTTTCAGCGTCGTCCTCGAGACGCAGCGGAGGGAACAGCTCAAAGCCAAGGCCAGCAAAGAGAAGGCTCAGGCGAGGGGGCAGCGATCCCCGACGAAAAAAGAATCTCCACACAAGAAAGGACACAGTCGAAGTCCTACCAAAAGTCCTACCAAGGCTAATGGGAAAAGTCCAAGCAAAGGAAAGGGGAAAGGCGTGACCGCGGAGGAAGATGAAGAGGTTATCGAGGATGAAGAGAAGTGGAAGTTGGCAGTTCAAGCGAGGTTCATGCGAGCATTGCATGAATTGGATTACTTGGGATTCATCAAACATACGGGGAGGAAACCTGATCATGTTCTTCGGACTGTTTTTGATATACCAGAGTAACTCATACTTATGGGTATCTTGCCACTTGGTGACTACTTATAATGATATTAGAAAGCCAGTTTTAGCATCGCATTGTAAACCAAGTGTCGTACGCTCTTCTATGATCGGAACGAGGGGTATCCTGGGGTATCTGGAAAGACATATAGTGATACTAGCAATCTCCACCTGCGACATCGATGCTCGAAAGGCTCGGAATATCGGTATCATTGTACAGTCGGATTCTCTCTGACGGTACACCCGTGAACGCAGCCGCAAATCTCTCGTCAGTGTTGTTAGCTCCATCTACAAGGTGGATCCAGATGCATCTAATGAAATCGCCTCCGTGGATGTTGAAACTGGAAGCGACGGTTAGACTGGCGCACCTAACCCAAAATATGAATACTTGGCACTCACGACTCTCCATACACTTCAGGGTCTTTCTCAGTAGAATCCCCAATCGCTAGGAAACTCTTTTTGGGGTATATTCCCGCAATACGATTGATCTGGCCAACCTTGTAGTTGATCTTCGCAGTGCCGTCGTCAGAAGACAAGGCGTTTAGGAGTAACGAAGGGTCGGTAAGGGTGAAGTTCTGAAGTAGGAGCGGGCCTTTCGATGCACTAAAGGTGGTATCGATGAAATCGCGTAAGAAGGGATACAGCTGTAATGGCGATCCAGATAAATATAAGAATTGTGGCGAGTTCAGGGATTGCGCGAGAGATGCATAGAGCTCCGGCATTCCAGCAACAGGTTGTGGGTCGTCAAATAAGGTGGTTTGAATCAGCTCTACTGTATCTAAGACGTGTGATATCTTGACCGTATCGTCGATATCTGCCCAAAAATCGACAGAATTAAACAATGAAGGAAGAGGGAAACACAACCCGTCCTTACCAGAAATGACCCCAAAACCATCGGGTCCAGAGGAGTAGATTGTTGCAGAAGAATAGTCGTCATCTTCCACCGTAGCGACGAAGCTAGTGGCGCCTGCGGAGCATGCTCCGAACGAGGCATTGCTACTAACAATACCCAAATCCGACAGTGACGTGCCCGGAAGCTTCGCGGACTGACTACAACCAGCAACATCCACCGTAGGCTTTATTGCTGGGATTCCAACGGCAGCGAATAACTTCAATCTGTCCAGCGCGGTATCGATGTCGTCCCCGACATCAATACCTAAGCTGTCAAGCGCACTGGCCACCGCTGATGTCAATGGAGAGATATCGAGCTCATGAAGGAACACATATGCTTCCATACTAGCCAATGTGTTGGAAGCATTGGCGGGGTCCTGAAAACCAGGAGCGTCTAGCACAAGCACGTCGTATAGGGACGAGAAGATGCTGCGCTGGGAAGGAGCTGCGTTAGCAGCCAGCGAAAGCCACGAGATAGCAACTATGTGTCCGAATTTCATGTTACGAGCCGTGTAGAGAGCGTAAAGGGGTAGGGGAGACTAGAAGACGCGCCAGGCGAGGTCTTAGTAGAGGGAGAAAGGACAAAAGTTGCGGGCCTCAGAAAGGGGTCACAAACCAGGAACAGAAATATTGAATATTGAATACTCAATTTCCATAGAATTCATGGCCATATGTTATATTATTCATTGCCAAATGCCAAGGGCGATGCCTGAAGCTGCCTGAAGAATCAAGATGCTCACTTGATTTTCTTGATTTGTTGGCGTGAAATTGGCATGAAATATCTGAAACGAAGCGGTGCAGACGCCGGATGCATGACGGATGTGGACGGATGTCGGCGGCATCATGTCGCTTGGAGTTCCTTGCCACATGCAAGCAACAGGTATGCCCGGATAATGGTTTATTCAAGAACGTGGGCTTGAGCTGGCTTGAGCCTCGTATTGTGCTGCGTGCAGAACGAATGTGCGTACTTGAAGCTTTGAAGTTGCTGCTTGCTGCCTGCTGAGTGACTTGGTGGAATTTTGCAAAACACAATAGCATCTAGTTTCCGAATGCCGTGGGGAGGCACACTTTGATTTATGTAGATCTGATGATTGAGCACTACATAGTACATACACGCGTATGAATTGCACATTGCTACACACCCTTCCATAAGGTATGACTTGAAACTTCTACTTATTCTACTATCACATCTACACCAACTTCTCTATTTTATGTGGCTCAAGCTTTGCTCGCATTCGACACTGCCATATAGACGAAGGGATATGTCACATCTGCAATAAATGCCGACGACCGAATGAAAACTGAAAATGGTCCACTAATGTTCGCAGCATACTCGGTCGGGTTCGTACGGATCCTATGGCCATAGTGCGTCAAAGCGCATATTAACCCAAGGAACCTCCAAGCCCTGTAGGAATACTTTTCAGTAACTCAAGCTTGCCGGCGTACAACGTGGACAACTTACCAGATAGTCAAAGAGTGACCTCCGGTATGGTTCCGAGTCAAAAGCATCAATATGGATCCCCAAGACAAGAGCTTTTCACGACGCAAGAGAGTTTCTCAATCTCAGCGAAGAAAAAAATCTGGTATCAGTAGGGCTTACATTTTGACAGAACATAGCGGACCAGAATGTAGGCCTGTTTTTGTTGAACTGTTCCCCGAAGTACCAGTGTCCTACCATGACAAAGAGCAGGCTCCCATAGACAAGAGCAGCATAGTTGTCGATGAAGAGAGGGCTCGAGCCGACCCACTCTTTCGCGCCATATTTAACGGTGTCAAAGAGGAGAACTCTGCAAAGTGAACAGTTGTGGTGTAAACACATACTTCTCAATCAGAGAATAAGATTAGGGGGACCTACGTGTCGATAATGCACCAGGTGATGTATAGCAGTTGTCCCACATGGCTGGGGTACAAAACGGCGCGAATGGTGTAGATGTACTCCCAGGCCAAATTGAAAATGAGAGCAGGCAGAGGCATCCCGTAGAACGTATCGCGACGTGCTTGCTGAACGTACAGCACGTAAGCTACAGTCCAAGACGCTGCACATACGAAACCAGGAATGTTCCACAACTTGGAAGGCTTTTCTGTTTGCTTCTGGGTCGGCATGGGTGTTGCAAGTCGGAGGAGCGTGGCTGGTACAAAGAAAGGGGGAGCTGTTATAGCTTGAAGCAACTATGTACGGGTAAATGTGACGGGTTGAAGGGCTGGCCAACGACGGGTAAGTATACATAGACAGATAGCTTGTATGTATCCATCTTGGAAGAAGTGTTGAGGTAAGGGTTCTCTATCGCCGAACCGAGCAGTGAAGAATATGGAAATCAAAGAAAATTCGACTCCGACTCGTCGATAGAGGGTCGCTCGTACAAAGTGGATACTAACTTTACAATGTAAATGTATGTAAACGCGGTGTCGAACGTTGGCTAAGCGTTACATGAGTTCCTTCTTGAGCACATTGCGACTCGATTATCTCGTTGAAGTTGAGTGAATCAAAGCGAGAATTGCAGGGACAAAGCATTCACGTCCCGAGATAGACTGGCAAGTCCGATTCGCCCGAGGGCCGTCGAAAATATTTCTATCTCCCGATTCCCCGGTGTAAAAGGCCAATCGTCATACGACGAATACGATTTTTTTGCATCCTGATAAGATAGCAGGCAAAAAGCCTAAGAGAAAGAACTCTGATCTCCAGTAGAGGGTGGGCTGCTGAGGTTACATTGAGTAATTTTCGGCTTTATCTGCTCCTTCTAGCTGTCAGGATAAGACTTAGAATGATGTACAGAGTGGCTCACGGATTAGTCAATTAACGTTAAAAGCCCGACTTGTGAGTCTGCCCAGGGTGGGTCTGAGGTAGTGAATTACATCCCCATACTGCTCGCCATTCGAGATAGGAGCTGGTGGCCAGCTTGGGGGAGACCTGGGTGACCTTCTGCGCCAAATACGCTGATATTGTGGACAAGGCCTAGCCCATACAAGCACCCAGAGAGGTTTGCTCTCGAGTTTTGAAGTTAAAGATCCTTAAACTAAAGCGCTTTCGGATAACAAACGTGGGATTAGTATCACGTGACTATGTGACCCAGATTTGCCGAGATTCGGCCGATTCAGGAGTTCCAGGAAACCACATACTCCAACGAAGAGAACTGCTTTATATAATGTTTTCTGAGTGTTCGCTACATTTTAGGGGCTTAGTTCTACTTAGCGTCACAGCTGTAACATGCAGGGCATTAGCCACTAAGCTGTAGGTACAAAGTTTTCCTCAAATTCTCAACTTCATCATTGATTTTGCTCTCCTACAGTGGTATTTCATGCATCGTTAACACGGTCAGCCATCCAGGCTTCATTAATACAACCTGCTGCCAGTGGCGATAAGGATGCGAGCAAGACATATTCAATATCAATATACATACGCTGGGCATCATAAAAATATCAGCGCCGAGTAAGTTGACTGAAATCGGGTAGAGTCTAACGAGAATTCCTAGTATTAACTTCGAAGCACCGCGTACAATCATCATACTTCCGCTACCCTGTAGAGAAAAGGAGATCTTACTCTCCGAGTCGATGCCGTACTTTCTACCTCTGGATTTCAGACGACAGACGTCGCAATTACGCCTCGGAAGAATCTACCAGGAAATCCTGAAGTTCATCTAAAACTTCCTAATGCCAAATTCAGATACAATTGCAGCACTAATTCTGACGAAAGGCTACATTCGATTACACCTGCGAACACGCCCTACAGCGCCTGAGTAGTCGCAATGATCGCTCAAAGGTGTACTTCGCCCAGCTCACCACTATGACCTAGGGTTCAATGACGTTTTGACAAGGAATTGCAGAACCGATTATGGCGACAGCCTCCATGGATTGCTTCAACTTCCGCTGAATTAGGTACTGTTGGGGGTCTTGCTGTTGGGGCACTACCCTTCTAGCAGAACGTTTAATCTTGATTCGAGTCCATCTTTTTCGTAACACCGAATACGGTCAAGTTCTTCATCGTGCAGTATTTAAGTCTCATTATCCTTGTCTTCTGTTCTTAACATTCCTCCCGTTCAGCTATTTCCCCCAACTTCTAACAACCCACTATCGTCTACGAAATGGAACAGATAATCACTGAGGAAATCGCCGCTATGCGATCGGCCCTTCTACGAGACCTTGTGTCTTCCAGCCCACTTCTCACTGAAATCGCCCAATTCTATGCCAAACGACCTTCCAAGTATCTGAGGCCCAAGCTCGTCTTTCTGACTGCCTTAGCGATCAATGGTCTAGGAGACGAGAAGCACACAGATACCACGTCCGGTTCGTATGTTTGCCACTACTCCTTCACCTCTTACTAACATACATAACTCAGCGACATCTTCGTGCCTAACCAATTGCGTAGACACACGACAGAACCGTCTCGCTGAAATATTCGAAATCTTACATGTTGCATCTGTAGGCTAGACTAGTCTTCCGTTCGCATGTGTGCGTTTCTCATTTCCACCTCCTTTAGCTTCTTCACGACGATGTTCTCGACTCAGCGACATTGCGCCGCGGAGAGCTCTCGGCGCCTTCTGTCTTTGGTAACAAAAAGACTATCCTAGCAGGGGACTACCTGCTTGGTCGCGCCATGTCTCTGTCTGCGAGTCTCGAGAACACGGAGGTAGCCTCTCACGTCGCCTCCGTCGTATCCACCCTCGTCGAAGGCGAGCTCGTTCAGTTGGAGACTGCCACCACTCCATTCGACCTATGCACAAGAGCGGAACTATGGGACTCCTACCTTCAGAAAACTTACATGAAGACCGCCAGTCTTTTCAAGAAGGCACTCACCGCCACCGCGCTTCTGAGTAGCGCTTCAAAAAACCAAGCCTACGTCGACGCTGTCAGCACCTATGGGGATGCTGCCGGGATGGCTTTCCAGGTCAGATTATATCCTTTGAGATGCCTAGGGTTGGAACTGACAATATGATCTCGTGAAAACTATGAACAGATCATGGACGACGTTATGGATTATGATCACTCAGTTCAAGATGCTGGCAAGCCAACCGGTGCAGATCTTGGTCTGGGATTGCTTACTGCGCCCATTTTATACGCCATCGAAGACAACGCTGAACTTCTTTCAATCGTGTCTAAAGGCATACAGACCCCCGAGGATGTTGCCGAGGTCAGCATAGTTTGTTTCGGTCAAACCATACATGTACTGACGCCACCTCATAGGCCATTCGTCTCGTACAGAGTACTAACGCATTGTCGAGAACTATGGATTTGGCTGAAGAATATGCGGTCAAGGCTAGGGATGCACTGAGTGTCCTTCCTGATAGCCCGGCCAAGGAGGCTCTGCTTGGACTTTCGTATCAGATCACCAGGAAGTCTAAGGTACCTGCTACTGCCTGATCTACGATAGCTGGCTTCGTACTATGCCTCTATGTTTCCCATGTTTATGTAGGATTACTTAGCCTTTCTAGATACGTACCATAATCTGTAGTATTTCACTTCTTCGGAGTCCGGACCTAGATCATCGTCCGTACATCACAACGTTAACCAATGGCTTATGAGCTCCAACTATATCATCACATTATTTCAGCATTGCATTGCGTCACCGTTTGACCATCGCAAACTCGAGACATGATGCATAAGCCTTTCTTTCCCTTGGAAACTAAGGGATAGACTGAAGGATTTCTTGACTGACCTTCGTGCGGGGGCAGAAGGAGCGAGCAAGGCAGTATGAAGTGTGATTCTACTACGTAGGCCTCTCTCTTTCATAGACTCATAGGTTACCGGTATCTGAAAAGTCTTCACCGGAGATTCCAAGGGCGCGATGAAGATGGTCTTCTTGTTTCTAGACGTGATATCAACTACAGTTCAGTAACGCGTAGCATCACAACAATTGCAATATGTATAGCTACATATTTTCAACTCCACATAAGACATGCAAACGATACAGCAGTATGATAGCAAAGCGAATTGATAAACGATAGCGCGATACTAGAAAACGTCAAATCGTCCAGGTCACCAACGTCCTCTGCTCCAGCGAATTCCGAGACTCTAATCATTCAGCACTGGACGTTGTCCTCTCTTAGCAGGAGTTGAACGAGACCGTTGTCTAGGCTTTATGTTATCAATGATCTTAGTCTTCTTCTGAGCTTCTGAACCCGACGTCATTCCTTCAGCAGTATTCTCGACGGGCTGCGGTTGTGGTTGCAATCGCGAGGAAGATGAATTTCCTGAACGGAGACGCTTCTGACTCTGACTATCGCTACATGCTTCAGCAACGCCATCTGAAAATACAAAGATTAGGACAGGTCCAGAGAGAACTGTACAAGACTAACCCGATGCATCTTTGCGCTTCAGCTTATCGCTACTAAACTTGCTCGAGCTGACATGGTCGACGGACAGCACCATCTTACGGTTGTCATTTATGCGGACTGGACGAGGACACTCTGTATCGAGCTCAACGTCTCGAAGTGTTCCCTTCCGTAGCGTGTAATAGAGTGCAAAGAGATGCCGCTGCAAGATTTCATGCAAAATCACTTCCTGGTTGACACCCTCGGCGGGGACCAGAAGTTCATAATCAACCTGCAGAGCTTCGCACATGCGTAAGATAAACGGTGTCAGATGTTGTATCTCAGCGTGTAAAAGTGAGTCCCAAAGGTCCGGTCTGGGTTTTAGTAAGAGGTCTCTACAATCGAATGGATCACCGATAGGAGTTTTTCTGAGATGCTGATAAGCGGCCTGCATGTAATTGAGGTCCTCCTGGGTTTCTGGACTTGAGTCTCTGGGTTTGCAGCGTAAAAGAAATATCAAAAGGACGAGAATCGTGGATTCTGCGTCATGCCAGGGCCGCTGAATCAAATGCCGAGTATGTGGCAGCCTCTGCTCGCATTCTGCACGAAGGTTTTCGTCATACTGTCCCATATTGCCCTGCTTGCTCCTAAAGGTATCATTAGGATACGCTTTTGTGTAGAGCTCCAAAGCTTCAGACGGTTCAATCTTGGGAAGATCTCCGAAAGTACGCGACATAGCTAAATTGTATCTGCCAAGTGAGGGTCCACGAGCAATGTACATTGGCGTTCCCTGATATCCAATAAGACAAACTAGCAAGGCTGTATGTATTTCAGAAATCTCACCGAAAGGGCCTTCAATTCACGACTATCCCCGCTGTTCAGATTCTCAAAGTCTTTGAGCGACATGTGGGAATGTGGAAGCTTAACGCCATTATCAAGGTCAAGCAGGATTGCCAAAGAAGGAGCATCAGCGGATCTATTAGACCACTTACTTAGCACAAGCAGAGGCAGAGCGAATGGGAGTATCATTTACTTACCCTTCGTAGACGCCTGTTATGAAGCAAGCGCCGTCCTTCGGCACAGATGGAGGCCTGGGATGAACAAGGATATTCTTCGGGCTGATGTCACGATGAAAAACACGGCGCTCGACAATTGCCCAGCGGTTGGCTAAAAGATATGAGTGACTACATAGGAATACAGTGACAAAAAAAGTTACTGACCCTCTAATATATCGTATGTAACCCCAACTACCTCTGACAAAGACTGACATTTCTCGAGCGAATTGCCCGTCGATTTCAGCACAAGCCAGTGTCTCACTCGATGAATGAAAG
>RCHF01003141.1:0-11866 GCA_003987895.1 Neonothopanus nambi | reverse complement strand
GTTTTCATGTCATTTTGAGCTTGGAAGAGGTCAGCAAAGGCAATTCTATATAGATAGGTATATTAAGATTAGTGTGAATGGAGATTGGATTACGAACTTTGTGGAATCATCTATTTTGGTGACCAGCACTATACTTCATGTATAGTGGATGCAGATGGTAAAACTTGGAGCCATGATGGCAACAACACAAAGAATGGACACTCACTCATGTTTTCTGGAAATCTTAATCAAGTCAATGTGAATCTTGAAAAGTCAAAGAACAGATTGGCAAGTGGCCTTATATATGTATGCTGTATCCAGTAGAGCTATCACTAAGAGTAGTACAGGTGTAGTGTGCTAGTGAAAAGAGTGAATAATCAGTCAGATGCAGCACAATGGCTTACTGGCATCTTCCATCACAAACCAGAATGGCATGGTCTAATAAGACATTAGATCAAATTTGTGCCTGCCTACATCTCAATGTAGGCTAATAATACTAGTTTTAGGTATATCTGAGTTTTGGCAGCTTATAGATGCACATATATGGTGGTTTGGTATCACAGCATATCACTGCCAAGCATAAGTAGAACATTCTAACACATTCTGTTGCTATAGGACATGTCATTCTAGGCACAGAAGTACTCTAGGCTTCAGGTGGGTCATTCTAGAGCCTATATTTCATATCTAGCTGGCCAACCCTCTTGCTTGTTAGGATCAAGGATCTGTTTTACCAAGTTGTTATGTATGTACTTAGTTAACAGTAATGGAATTTGTGTTATATTTATCAATAATAGTTAATAGTGGCATCAGGAAAAAGGCCCTGTCCCAATAGTGTCTTGAGGATATCTACAAGATAGCTTGAGGACATCTTGGGAGGCCTAGGAGGCTTAGGAGTCTTAGGAGTCTCAGGACATTTTCAAGAACATAGACCTACATCTTAGAGACCTAAGACTCCTAAGACTCCCTAGGACACCCTCAAGACAGCCCAGGACAGCCTCAGGACAGCCCAGGTCATCCTAGAACAGTGGGGACAATCCTAGGAGACTTAGGATACTAGGGACTATCCTTAGTGTCTGTTAATTGACATTGCAAAGCAAAGCCATACTGGAAATTGCTGATGTTTTAAAGTAAAGGGTAAGCCAAGATTAGATGGTATTACAGTGATAATGTCTGGATAAATGCTACCTTCCCAACAAAGTCACCTCCCAATATCCAAATCTCTAGTACACAACAGCAGCTCTGGTTAAAATTCCTCTGATTCCATTGCAGAGTCCCCAGGAAGGATCCAGATTTCTCAAAAGCATAATAGAAGTTCCAATCTTGAACCTCAATTTTGAAAGTGGGAGGCCAGAACCTGTTATTAAATTGAGAAATTCTGTGGGATATTGAAAATCACCATCTGTCTCTTCCTCTATAACTGCAGAATCTGCACTATGGAATATCATTTCATCTCCAGGAAAGAGTCTAAACACATGATTTTGTTCATCTACACTGTCATTTGTTAAGAGTCAACCACAAAGAGTAAAAGAAAGGAAGATTAGAAGGCAATAGATAGAGTCACCAATATGGGAGCACTATCTTTGGCTAACACCATTGATTAGATGCTCACTCACATACTACCAATGAAGTCATAAAAAATTCTAATAGTAATTGATAATTATTCATTTTCATAAATCCATAGTTAGTACAGTAATCCATAGCAAGTTCCATAGTATGCATAGTATTCCATAGTATGCACAGTCAATTCCGCAATAATTACTATATATAGAACTAGTAGATTAAAAGTATAAATACACTCGAAATTCAGATGTACAGTAGCCTAGATATTTTGTACAATTGAACCTTGAACCTTTAACATCTATTTTAGATCTATTCAACTATTGAATAGTTCTTACTTTGTCTCTTTAAGTATCCAGCAAGAAGCTATATTCACTGAGCATAACCCATCAGGAAAAAGGCCCTATCCCAATGGTGTCTTGAGAATATCTACAAGATAGCCTGAGATAGTCTGAGGACATCTTAGGAGGCCTAGGATTCTTAGGAGTCTCAAGACATTTTCAAGAACATAGACCTATGCCTTAGAGACCTAAGACTCCTAAGACTCCCTAGGACAGTGGGGACTATCCTTAGTGTCCTAGGATACCTAGGATAGTCCTCACTGTCCTGGGCTGTCCTAGGCTGTTCTGGGCTGTCCTGGGGGTGTCCTAGGGAGTCTAAGGTCTCCTAGGTCTCTAAGGCATAGGTCTATGTTCTTGAAAATGTCCTAAGATTCCTAAGACTCCTAAGACTCCTAGGCCTCCTAAGATGTCCTCAAGCTATCTTGCAGATATCCTTAGGACACCATTGGGACAGGGGCCTTTTTCCTGATGCCTGCCCCAACCAACCACCAATTCTTTAACTGTCCACTAATAATTATAAGTGTAACAGTTACCCAACCAATACATCAGTAGACTATATCTGAATATAAGGGTAGTTTACCTATATCAACCAACTATCCAGTAAGCTATATCTAAATACAAGAGAACTTTACATTTATCAATCACTTAACTAATAGACTACATCTAATTACAAGTAGTTTATCTGCATTAATCTAAACCAATTCATTTAGTAGTAGATAGTTCTTAGCCATTAACTACTTCTGATCAATACTTATTGTGATCTTCTTATTTATTTACAAGTAGAATATATTACTTATTAAATTAAATAACCTGATCCTAACATCATTCCAGGCAGAGAGTATAGTGTGTCTAAAAAACCAATCATCATTATGGTAATTGGGATGAACTACCAAATCTAGCCCTGAATAGATAGCAGTTATCAAGGAAGCTGAAGTATCACCATACTTCATTTAAGAATCTAGTCTGATTCCATTTTCTGAATCTGTTATTGGTGCAGTTCCATGTCCAACTTTGAGTAGCCATTCTACATACTCTCAGTCCTCTCTCTGGTGTACTGGTCACTAGCCACTTATTATGCTTCAAATGCAGAACCTGTATTTCTCCAAATCCTTGAGTGCTGTATGTATTGGCCTGCAATTTGTTCACAGGTTCCCTTAGGTACAACAGGCAGTACTTGTTGAAAGTTACCTCCAAATACCTCTGTTACACCACCAAAGAATTTGCTTGGCTCTGAACATATATCTTTCAGAGTCAGACCAACAGCTTCCTGACAAAGACAATCTTGCATAGGAACTTCATCTAAATTATAAGTTCAGTTTGTTATAGCACCTCAGTTAAGAGACTTTCTTTTTTAACTGCACACAGTTTTCCATCAAATATCTGAATTGGAATTTTGAAGGTGGAGTGTGCAGTTCTACCTCCCAGCAGTAGTAGCAAAGCAATTCCTAATGATGCTACATACAGAACAATCTTTTTCTCTGCATATAATGCATAACATAGTGTATTATAGCAGAATGTCCTGCCAGTTCCAGGAGGGCCTAGCAGAAAAAAAAGGTTGTGGATTATGTATTTCTTTGGCAGAAGTTGATATTTCAACTATGACAACAAAATACCAAAACCTACATGAATAATTTGAAGTTGTAGTAGATAGACAGAGGAGTTGGAGGAAGAAAGAGAAGAAAGACACTGGCCATCAATCATAGTTCATCTCTGGTGGCCTCAATGTTGCAGAAACTCAAAAATAGATTGCCTCAATGTGTGGGGAACTTGAAATAGATTGACTGTTGCCAGATTGCTGGATGTGCTACTGTTTTAGGTGATAGTGCCATTCTGCCAGTCTGAATCAAAATACTACTGTGTTTGGAGGTAAGTCCACTTAGTAAATATATTATCTAATTATTGGTAAGCTTTAGGCGTGCAAAAGAACTGAGCTATTTTATAGTATAGGAGGAAGTGTTGCCTAATGCTATTTTTGCAGTCTGATGCTAAAATGACAAAGTGCTCAAGAGGCTGCTAAGTCATGGGTGCTAAGCATTTTAAAGCTGCTTAGTAAGGTAGGCACTTGTGTTATCCAGTAAACACTTGCATAGTGGCCTTATCGGTGAAGTGGAAGAGATGAGCCCAGCAAGGGACTTAGAGGTAAAGTGGTCATGCGAGGATGGCGGTATAAGAGAAGGAGAAGAAGAGAAGACGTATCCACGTAATGTAGGGCCTCTCTACGATGACGAGAACGTTGTACCGTAATATTTACCTAATAAAAGATTCAGTAAAATACCCGGAATAAAAGCTCACCTTTATGTCTTTTTGCTCGATATGTGTTATTCAGAATGTTTGGACGGCTCGGCTCAGGCTCAAAGTGCTCAGAGAAGTATAAGAAAGAGAAGAAGGAGGGGGGAAAAACCGCCTTCGACATCGATAATCAAGTTATTTATACATGAGCTGTCAAGAAGGTTACAAATAAAATGTCCATCGGGGTATTCCCAAATAAGTGCGTCATCTCAGCATTAGCACGATTCCACTGGCTGGCCACCAGACTTGAATCCTCACACTCGCTCTTGGGGTTGCCCAGTCCCGCTAACCGCTTGTTCAAGGCGGGAGGCATAGCACAATTTGGTGGGGCGGATGGTCTTGTCTTCGGCCTCAGTTCTGCGTATGTAATCGAAGTGAATAGAAACGGAGAAGATATGAAATTTATACATGATGTAACTATCAAGACGATATACTTGTTTGCAGCTGAATTGGATGAGTAGGGACTCGTCGACCAGTAGGTCAAGAGATCCTACTATATCGGGCTTTCAGAGATCTGCTTCTCCCGATTTCCTGTACTTGGTCCGAAGACTGTTCCTAGGGATCTCCTAACTCATAAACTGTAAGAGCAGAGGTAGCTAGCCTAACGAAAACCCTAGTCATATGTAAGGGCAAAGGCAATGGTCTTACCCAGATTGTCCTTTTTGACTACGAACGAAACCTCGACAGTAGGTACGAGTAAAGCAAGGTCGCAATGCACTTGTTCTTTAAAGAATCCTTTATACTGCTGCAGCACAGTGGCTGCTACTACCTTGCACCTCGGGTAAGGGGAGAGAACATAGGATGGTACTTTGTTGTTATACATAACATACAATATACAGGAGCTTTATACCTACTATTATAATAGTATTATTAGCTACTACTACCATATTACTACATTGTCCATGAGGTTGCTGCACTATGATTGAGAGCGCTACACTACATGCTACATATGTAAGGTAAACACATGTCCATGCACGTATAGTCCGCATGTAAGTGTGATCGATACTATGATTGTTCAATGTAACCAAAAGTACGGATAGCAAGAGGTGAATGGCTAAAAATATGATGTGAGAAGACCAGCTTTGGTTTATCTGAGCACACACTGACTACTGAAGACATGCCCGTGCTCGTATCATCAGCCATATACCATGGCCGCGCGTGAGTATTCACAGAGGCTTCAAGACTGACACAGGTTTTTGACATAAAAGCCCTCCAAACAGAGGACATTCACAACCGATCATGGCAGGCAAAGATGCTCCACTCAAGCGAGTGTCAAGGAAGGAAGGAAGGAAGTCTATTACGGTATGGTCCCTAGATAGAAACACCGTTCCCAGGGCAGATCGATGCGGCATGAGTCGCATACCCTAGACCTGTTGACCCACCAAAGGCCGAGCTCATGGAGGACCCCGGAATGCCCACCTATAGGGGGTTACAGAGTTCAGACAAATTTTCGAAAAAAAATGCTTGAAGTTCGGACAAAACGACCTCAGAGAGGGTGGACGGTCGGTTGGGGTGTTCGGACAAATTCACGCACTGTGACTCAAGTAGAGGCCTCAGTGAGCCTTGATGGTACAGTTGGAAGATCGCCGTACCTTTGATTATAGTTGCAAGTCATCTGTTCAAACCCGGGTGTGGATAAAACTCGCTTTGGTCCAGATTTTCATGGTCCTGTGTGAGGTCGGCCGTTTTAGGCTTTTAACGGCCTTGCCGGAGCCTGTCGGAGCTCGTCACGTGACCTCAGGCACTTGAAGTTCGGACATTTTCAGCCGCCAGCGGCACTGGAAGCAAATTTGTTCGGACATTTTGGCCAGTCCCAAAAACTGGCATTTGGGAGGCCTTTCCGGGGTCCTGCTCATGGCAGCGACGCCACACCTCACCGGTATCTCGACAAACCTACATGCCTACGTAGACGTCACTACTTATGAGTTAAGGAGTACGTACAGAATCTTGCCCCGGCGCTCCCCAAGCAATTGTTTTTGTAAATGCAGGCAAACACGATTTACAGGGATAATCGCTATGCGAAGGTACATTCACGATACGCGTAGCTTATGTGCCTATGTACAAGCGCTGTATCTAATAATTGCACATAAGTTAGTATGCATAGATAATGTCGTGTTAACACATACACGCGTCTTGTGTCCCTTCAGATTCCTATATTTAGCTTTTGAGCTGGGTCAATTTGCAGGAACGAGGGAAGGTTACATCATAGTTCCATTTTCGTTCAATACCCAGTACGTTACAGGCTTGCATACAACCAAGCACCAGCACCGTTGTAGAACGTGTGCTCCGTAACTTGCTATATTTATATCTCGACGTCAGATCGCCACTACAGTCGTCCGCCTTATCGTCATCGTTACCCATATCTCTGTTAAGTGTCGTACGACATGGTTGTCGTGTGATACTGGAGATGTGGATGAAAAAAGCCTGTTGAACTTCCCCTGGAGTTCTGTGGGAAAGCGTCGTCATCGATCTATGTACCACCAGTGTTCGAACTCTTTATAAATGCTGTAATTCAAGTTCATGATGCTGTACAACTCGACATCAGGTTCCTCGTAAACTCGAGTCAATTAGAAAAGAGGATCACCATCACCTGACCATGACGACTTCAATGATGCCCGAGTGCCCGAGGATCCCCACCTACATCATGAGGGCGTGATTGTAAAGAATGGTAACTGTGATTCGTGCCCAAGCTGTTGATGCAGACTTGGGGAATGACCTTCACTTTGACAGACATTTGTGGCGTACTTCGTGGTAGGGTTCAGCATAAATGTTCCACACTGACGCTAAATCGTTCACATGGCAGATGACAGCACGCACAAGCAAACCAGGAGTTGAGCTAGTACCGTACTATTAAGTTCCATAATGATACAGCAAGGCCTTGTGCTTTAGCTCCACTGCGGAGGGACGTGAGTTTCTTGGTCAATGCTATAGCTGAGTGCGTCACCTGAAAATGGGGTCGTCCACCCCCACAACTCGAAGCCCCTCTGGAAAACAGACACAGCATCTCCACCATGCTGCACCAGCACGTCCTTTGCTTTTGCAGAAGTCATACGGTTGTAAAGCTGTAGAGTCCTGACGAATTCTGAATGACAACCGCAGCCGCAAAGCCAACAGCACGGAAGAGAAAACCTCAATCAGCGAAAGGGTATGGACTGGAAGGAACTGGATCGTACCATGTAACGCACATGAATGAGTACATAGAGCTCCTCGATCCATGGATTCAAGCGCTGCAGAACCTCTGCGCCTCATGAGAGTCGATCCTCCCTGCTCGGCTTTGTGAAGAAACATGAAGCTCAACTCGCGGGCCAAACCTACAAGAGGTTGTATCAAAAATGCATCTCGGAGCCCGAAAGAGAGAGTTTTTACCTCGTGTACTATGGTCCTTGCTTCAAGTGACGGTTGCTACGTCAAGAACTCCTGTCTAACCGTAGTACCGCCTACCGCACTAAATTGGTATCGTGAGTGAACTGGGCCAACAGGTTATCGAAGCTGAGTTTCTGGAGAACAGGTTACAGGTGCCACTGCCATGTTGAGCAATGAGCCTAAGCATCTGTGCCCGAGTGAGAACCATGTGTTCATTTGTTCAATTGCAGAAAGCCTGAAGAAGATGATGGTGACACATATAGACGCAAAAGTAAAAGACGACTTACGCCAACAGAACTCGAGTTGGACTTGTCTTCAGTCAGACCTGGGTCGTTCGACGATGGATAAGATGAGAAAATCTCCTGAGAATGGTAAAGCGCATAGTGAGTAGGGATATTGTAAAGGTGTAGAATTGCCAGCCAGCAGCGTTGAGGTCCTCGTAGACGGTAGATTTAGTGAGGGTCCTGTGAGGTCCCATTTGTGGAAGCTGCTCATCAGCTTTGACCTCAAACAAGATCAAACAACCGCTTTCAGTTTTTCCAACTTGGATATTCGCTTCGCTTGCTTTCAAAGCAGCGTCAGCTGCAGAAGTCTTTGGGTCTTTTTCATATATCAGCTCCTCTTTCTGTTAATCTCTGTACTATCTGGCTTGTCCTGATCCCACCTCTCTGACAATTCTCGCTCGCTTTCTTAATTGATTAGCAAGTAGCCATGCATCTTTACAACCTCACTTTGCAACCTCCAACTGCTATTACTCAGGCAATCGTCGGGAATTTCTCAGGCGCACGACAGCAGGAGACTATTGCCTCTCATGAAACCCGCCTCGAGCTTTTGCGTCCGGACCCACAGACGGGCAAGGTTGCGACGGTCACTGCTACCGATGTCTTTGGGTCCATTCGCTCTCTGGCTGCGTTTCGGCTGACGGGTGGTACTAAGGGTGAGCTCGTGTGCGTGTATCCTCGGCTTTTAATCTGATTTATTGTATTTCTCAGACTACGCGATAGTAGGGTCTGACTCAGGCCGTATTGTCATATTGGATTATGATCCCAAGACAAGCACTTTCGTGAAGCTTCACCAGGAGACTTTTGGAAAGTCTGATGCGCGTCGTATCGTTCCTGGACAGTATTTGGCCGTCGACCCGAAAGGACGGAGTGTAATGATTGCTGCTATGGAAAAAGCGAAATTGGTGTACACCCTAAACAGAGATGCTGCAGCCAACCTCACCATCTCTTCACCGCTCGAGGCACACAAGAACGGCGCCATTATCCATAACATTGTCGGTCTTGATGTCGGGCTCGAGAACCCTACATTCGCGGCCCTAGAGGTTGATTACACCGAGTCAGACCAAGATCCTACAGGAGAAGCATTCAATAAGGCGGAGAAGATGTTGACATACTACGAATTAGATCTTGGTCTCAACCACGTCGTGAGGAAATGGAGTGAGCCCACCGATCCGAGGGCCAATCTACTTCTCCAAGTACCTGGAGGCCAGTTGGCATCTTCGGATCGTTTCGATGGCCCGTCTGGCGTTCTTGTCTGCTGTGAAGACTATATCATATACCGATATATGACTGGGCCTCAACACCGTGTTCCTATCCCACGCCGGAAGCACCCACTAGAAAACAGAGATCGCGGGATGCTTATTGTGTCCGCAGTGATGCACAAGATGAAGGTGTGCAATACTCTGTAAATCAACCGAGCCAACGCTGATATCTTTTTAGGGAGCATTTTTCTTCTTTGTTCAAACCGAGGACGGGGATCTGTATAAAGTCACCATTGAGCACGAAGAAGTAAAAGCCTTGAAAATCAAGTATTTTGATACTGTACCTGTTGCGTCCAGCCTCTGTATTCTCAAATCTGGTTTCCTCTTTGTTGCTTCTGAGTTTTCGAATCAGTGAGTTCACTTCTCTCACCTGCTTCTTTCATCTAACCCTTTTCATAGTTATTTGTATCAGTTCCAAAAACTTGGTGGCGACGATGACGAGCCAGAGTTCAGTTCCACCTCGTACCCTTCTTTTGGCATAGCAGATCCAACAACGCCTTTACCCCATGCGCTTTTCCGTCTTCGTCCGCTTGAGAATCTTGCACTTGCTGATGAGATCGAATCGCTAGATCCTATCATCGACTCAAAAGTATAAAACATTCTCCCTAATTCCGATACGCCTCAAATATTTACGGCGGGTGGGCGAGGTGCAAGAAGTAGTCTAAGGACTTTGAGACATAGGCTGGAGGTCGAGGAGTCGGTCAGCTCGGACCTACCTGGTATTCCGAATGCAGTATGGACTACCAAACGGAAAGAGGATGGTGAGTTCTTCATGCGTATCAGTACTTTTGAAAGTCTTCTCAATTGAGAATTTCCACCTTTCAGACCCTTACGATTCTTATATCATTCTCTCTTTCGTGAACGGCACACTCGTTCTATCAATCGGAGAGACAATTGAAGAAGTTCAGGATACCGGTTTCCTATCTTCTGCTCCAATGCTTGCTGTGTCCTGCTTGTCCATGAACTGATGATAGGTTTTTTCATAGGAGAATTGTCCGACTTGCTTACTATCCCTATCGGCCGGGTGATCAATCAAGTCTTCTAGAGCGATTTCCGCGCTCTCCGTCGCACTCCACCCCACTATTTACCCCACCTCTCTCTGCTGGACTTGGAGATTACTCTCCATCACAACAGTCGCCTTCGTCTTTATTGCCTCGGCTTACACGGCTTACAAGGTTTTCTTCAAGTCTAGACGACACTCTAGAACATGGAGTTCATCGAGCGTCTGTTAGCAGTATAGCATCGGTAACTATATTTCTGTCAAATGCACAACCAGAAAACTGAGACCCCTCTTTTGTAGAGCTCCTCGGTACCGCGTGAGGCGCCACTGTCGTCAAGACTTGGACAGCATGAACAGCAGCCCGTACCAACGAATATTTCGGAGAGAGGGGATGTCGATTCACATGAATTCGTCTTCAAGATGATGTTGATTGGGGGAATATTCAGGAGGTACGTTCGATAATTTACTTCAGCATACCGTGTTCTCTAAATTTAACTCACTTGAACAGGATTATCTTGATTGTAGCTCAGAATATGACACCTTACCAGCGACTCGGGGAACTAAACGCGCTCGTTCACCAGGGTCGTACTCTTGGACATCGAATAACAGTACTTCGCGTGATACATCTGATTTTCCTCCTCCTCATACGCGGCTATGACTGGACGACTCAGACTCGGGCTTATATGCTCAAGGGACTCAGAGGATAGGGGCGGTACAGCATGCTATAACTGGCACCAAAGTTCCTCCGTCGGGAGGTGTCAATACAAAGGAAAGAGATTACGCTCAGACTCCCCCTCGTCCTGTCTTTCCAAATCCCAAGAATGACATTCCTGATGAGCAGGCGGCGTGGAGAGAAGAAACACACGAAGATGGCGTAGACTATGCTAGAACTCCGCCTCGTCCTCCATCGTCGCATTCGATTCCCGTATCTGCGTCAGCTGATTCCGGATGGCATCATGAACGGCCTCCTGATTTGACTCTTGCGGAGCAGAATCGGGAGGCGACGGAGAGGCCGGCGCAAGAAAGAGGGAGGGTAGAGGCGATTATTGAAAGAGCTGGAGGATATCAGGGTGAAATTACAGGAAGAGAAGAAGGAAAAGGATATTCTGGATGAGTTGGAGAGGATGGGAGCTGGGGGAGAGGGAGATGAAAGTGGTCGTACTGGTGGAGGTGACATGGATAGCGCCAGTCATGGTGATGATGGTGGTGAGCTTGGTACGTCCTTTTCTTTTGATGACCCTGTAGATTCTGGCCTCATTCTCCTCTTCTTTGCCATGCAATCCCCCAACACTTCCCCATACACTCGTTTTATTCGCTTTCGCTTTCGCTTTTCTTCACGCTCGTTCACGAAAAACAGTCCTGAAGCACCTACTTCTCCTCGCTGAGCAACAGCTCGCTGACGAGCGGAGAAGAAGGGCGGAAGCTGAGCATGCGGTGGAGGATATACAGCGAGGTTTGAAGGAGTCGTTTTTGGTGCCTGCGTTGGTGGATCTGATGAAGGAGTTGTCAATTTGACTACGAGAGCTCTTTGGAAGAGTCAAAGTTCCCAACAGGCACTTGGGCAAAAGCAAGATGATGAGGACCAGGAGATGGAGGGGGTGCGGAGCGAGCACGCGAAGGGGAAGGAGAGATAGAACTGTGCTTGTGGTGACATAAATCCCTGGGCCCCATAACATACTATTGAGCAAGCTTTGGGTGTTTTCCACAGGACATTTCTAACTCTAACACATGGATGGATACGTTGTGCCTGTAGCAAATATCGGACATTTTAGGAATCCTATAAGTTACGGTTAC
>RCHF01003140.1:0-38489 GCA_003987895.1 Neonothopanus nambi | reverse complement strand
CAGACACAGCAACAGCCGAAGAATCACTTATCCCCTTCCAAAGCTCAAACTCTCTAAACGCCTCATTATCCTTCTCCGTTTGAGCATCGACATCGACATCGTTCGTGTTCGTAGCATTAGAGGTGCCGGTGCCGGTGTTGGTGGTGGTGGGACCGGAGGAGACGGAGGCAGATGCAGAGGCGTTGTATTGCGCTACAGCAGCAGCAGCCGCTTCTACGTCTATCGTGTTGAGTGTTGGGATGTCGATTGACATTCGCATTGACATCCTCGTGTCGAGTCCCATACCGCCCATACCTCCTACACCTACACCGCCGATACCGGGCATACCGAAACCCGTGGCCATGGCCATAGGCATAGGTGGACCCATGGAGGACATACCCATGTCCATACCGCTCATACCGACCGCATCTACACCAACACCAACGCCCATACCAAACGTCGTACCCATGTCCATATGCATCGGGTCCACACCCATACCCATACCCAACATAGGACCCATATCGTTAGACATAGGCACGAACGAACCCTGCCCCTGCATATCCTCCGACGTAGACACGTACGGATGCGGATGGATAGGCTGAGGCGAATGTACCAACACCTCATGTGACCTAACACTAACACCCTCGAACTCATCAGGCGCAGGACTACCTTCATACACACTCGACGGGACACTCGAATTCGACGAACCTACACTCGTCGGTCCATCCGCGTACGCCTGCGAGTGTCCGTGATAAGTGTCTAGCGGTCCAACACCCACACCCATACCTAGAGACGGATCAAGATTCGGATTGAACCTCATCGGGTAATACGTGTTTGCCTGCCCGGTCGCGTTCGCGGTAGCGTTAGAATGAACAAACGAGCTACATTCCCTATCCTGCGCCGGCATGCCGGCGGAAGGAGAGATGGAAGAGTCAGAGACAGAACTAACAGACGCAGCGGAGGAGGACCCAAATACGCCCCCATTCAAAAACGCGGGGTCAAATAAAGATGTATCGGCTTCAGGGAGGGGACTATCGTCTCTCTGCAACTCGCTCGACGAAGTCGATATCGATGGGGAGTAAAACTGCGTCGTATTCGCACCCGCATACCCAAACGCACCATACCCCCCCTGTGCGTACCCTCCATTCGCATACCCGTACCCCTGCCCGCCATGTAGATGTTGATGCGGGTGTAAATACCCATCACCAAAAGCAGGCTGAGCACTAGACGCTCTCCTCCCACCTAGAATCATCCTCTGTTGACGCGAGATAGACGCAACGGCGTTTGAAGGTGGGGATGGAGATGGAGGTCGTGATAAGAATGATATGGACGGGAGGGCTATGCCTGTGCCGTTGGTGGTGGTGGGGGCGGTGCCGATGCCAGCGCCAGCGCCGAGGCCAAAAGCGGTGTTGGGGTCGTATGGAGAGTAAAAGTCGTTTGGTAGTGGAACGGATGATGAACGACGATGTGGGTACGCGGTAGTGGTGGTAGCCGTCGTAGTTGGGAGTACCTCACCACCCTTCTCCTCCCCCTTCTCCCCCTCCCACCCATTAACCTCATCCCACTCCCTAATCTTCTCCGTCAACGAAGAACCCTTATGTCCCGTCATCAAAAGATTAACAATATACGCTTCCCTCGCTTCACGTTTAGGTTCTGTAGACTGGGTAGGCGGAACGACAGGTTTGAGTGCTTTCTTGTTTTTGTTGTGGACTGGACGAAAACGGTATTCGGGGTATTTTTTTTTGTGTTCGGCTTTTTCGTGTCGAGCGCGGATTTCCCAGATACGTTTTTCTTCGATTGGGAGGGATCGCCAGCAGTTGCCTGTGGGGAGGGAGTCAGAGGTGGGTAGAGGGGGGGAAGGACGAGACACACCAATAATCTTCGATAAACTCCCATGATTCGTCTCTATAGACCCAGGAACATGTTTCTGCCTAACAAAATCGGCTCTAAACAGCATAAACGCATTCGGTGGTCTAGGGATATACCCCAAACTCCTCCTCTTACCAGGAGGCACTCTCCTCCTCGTAGACGGCGGCGCAGGAGTTTGCGAAGGAGGGAACAGCGTCGAAGACGGAGACGTAGGATCTTCAGTAGACGAATCCAGATTGTCTGATTCTGTTTCGGCGAAAGTAACGGGAGTAACGTTTGGACAGAATGTGAGACGGTTGGAGGAGATGGAGATGGGGTATAGACCGGGTTTTGTTGGAGTTGGGAGACCTTGGGAGGAACGGCGTCTGGTGAATAGACGTCTTGTTGCTGGCATGACTATGACTAAACAATGGGGAGGGGGAACAAAAGACGGCTTATTGTTTCTTGTTTTATATACCGTATGCCTGTTTCGTGATATGAACAAGGACCCCAGATACCCCTCCTTCCATATATATCCACTTGCTTGTCGCTCAAAATGGATGGATGCTTGTTCCTTCGCGGCTCTTGTTCTACAAAGAACGTCAGATGTGTGCTCCTTGTTTTTCTTTTGGAACCCTTGGCTATCCTCGAAATCCCTCTCTGCGTGCTACGAGTTTTACCAACGACCTCATCATCAACAATCATCGTAGATCGTACAGACAACCAACCATCTGTTACCATACACACCCACTCAAATCCTCCTTCATTCGTTCGTTCCTGTACGTCGCTTCCCTGATCTCTATCAAATTACATAGAAGCATCCCCACGCGTCCCAAGTACTTCCTTCGGAAATCCTTGTACTATATTTATACTTCCTCATTCGTGTACCAACTAACTGAGATGGTGAGTTGGACTCGACTGTAGATACCTTGTATACAACGTTAACCATCTACCTACAGCCTCGCTTTACCTCTCGGGAGGAAAACCATAGGGATAGATGGCGAGCTATCAGCGCTTCAGCCCTCGCGCTTGAAGAACTTCGAAAGAACGCCCAGATTATCTACAGTAATACGTACTTACTCGGTTTTCTTCTCTCACCGGGTTGCTGTGCCGTACTGCGTTAGGACCCCGAGACCACTCATATCCTAAAAGGTAGATTTACGCTATGGAAGAAAGGTGTTTATTGCCCGCCTAGCTCAATCGGATAGAGCGTCAGACTCTTATAACTGGGTGGTTAGGTGTAAAGTCATCTGAAGGCTGCGAGTTCGACCCTCGCGGTGGGCTATCTTGTGGTTCAGTAAGTTTTTGGTAAAAATTTTTTCTGGATAGCTTTTTTCTCCTTTTCAGTGATACCTGGAGAGTAAGTGTTCTTCGTATGTATAGTCATGCGTGGCGTGTTTATGTAGTAGCGATCCTCAATTCTCAGTCCTAAAGCTCGAGAACAGAACAGATAGGATCACGCGTGCTACGGAACTTTATAAGTCGATCTTGGGCGGGTATGTACAGTACACCGTACGAGGGATGTCTCCAACTAACCCCCCAGCGCCGAATGGAGCTTATAGTACGATGAGGACCGATACGAGCGAATGCAGATGCGGAGTGGAAAGGAAAAAGAGTTCTCAGTTGAGTGAGTAGGGATCCAGGAAGGATGGACCGTGGAAGGGGAGTTTGTTCTGGAGATCCGAGTCAAAGGACGAAGAAAAGGAAAAGGAAGAGGCCTCAGAAGTGGATTTGTCGATGTCATCTGAAGATAGGGTATTTCGGTAAGTTCTTGGAGGGGTCTTGGTGGAACGGTATCATGTACGTCGCCGGTCGCTGACCCTGCCACGAACGTCGAACACTGACCTCAAATTCCTAAGGCTAATGCCTACGTACCACGTCCTTCACCTCCAGCTCAGTCACGCTCTGGAGTTATGTAGTAGGTCTGGGCCCGGGAGTTGCAGGGTTACTTAATACTTATAGGACTCGGAAGAGGTTCACCAGTTACCGCTTGCCAAGGAGACGATGGGTGTTTTTCGGGGGTTTAGCCTAGAGACTGAGACTGGACCATAACGGAGGTGCTTTGTTGCCCGCCTAGCTCAATCGGATAGAGCGTCAGACTCTTATCCTGTTAAGGATAGAAGGGCAATCTGAAGGCTGCGAGTTCGACCCTCGCGGTGGGCTATACGCTGTAGTGGATGGGGTACATTTTTGATGATTTTTTGAGGGCTTCTTTCTCTCTTTCTCTCTTTCTTTCTTTGGATACCTGGTATTTCGGTACTGTAATGTCAGGATCGGAGGTTGGGTATACTTTGACTTGTCACTTCATACATATGTCTACCGTGATGCCATACGCAAGCCACAATTGTTTTAACATTCAATTGGAATCCTAAAGCCTCCA
Organism: Neonothopanus nambi; assembly: GCA_003987895.1. NCBI lineage: Eukaryota > Fungi > Basidiomycota > Agaricomycetes > Agaricales > Omphalotaceae > Neonothopanus > Neonothopanus nambi. Next base: position 34,282 of record RCHF01003140.1, on the reverse strand, counting down.
TAGAGCTCGATTTCGAACGGAATAGATAGTATCAGTACGTACTACGTACGCGCGGAGTATGATTACTGTGAGTTGATGCTGGGCTGGTATGGGTATGGATATGGGTATGGGTAGTCACTACGACTGAACCCGAAAGAAGCTGTAGACTTGGACTCGGTGAGTGTGATAAGATAAGTACCGATGCGGAGAGGAAAAGGAAAGGAAATCGAGTACTTGAATACTTCAGTGAGTGGGGAAGGGTGGGTATTGTTTTTTGTGGTCAAGCTACACTTCTTCCGAACCAGTTTCTTTCAAAGAATGTAAATACAACTTCTCCCTCAACCTTTTTCTTTCCTTCGTATCAGCAACAGGCCCATAATCCTCCCCATTCTTTCCTCGTCGGTAATATGACCCTTTCCCTGAATTCCCAGGTGTAGGTGTAGGTGTAGTAGCTTTCGCATCGAAGAGTGCATAGAGCATATACTCTGCGCACTCTTCCGATGATACCGTTACTGCTTTTTCAAGCATATCATAGATTGGTCTGAAGGGCGTGAATAACCAGTGCGAACGAAATCTGAAATCGAGTTGACCTGTTCGGACTGTACCGGGGTAAGCGTGCGTGAAGGAGATTCCTCGTTCACGGTTAGCGAAATTCTGTTAACAAAAATCAAGAAAAAATATGTACATATATGTAAGCTTGGATAGTATATACGTTCAGGGATTGCATAGTATAACACACCTCAATCATAAGATCACCATAAACAGCCCCTCCAAAAATACTCGAAACACCTCTAAATACCCCCCACTTCCTCATACCCAAATCATCTTCATAAACCGGAAACAAAACCCCCGCACCCAATACCGAATACACCTTCGCATCCTCCCCTACATCTCTCGCATTCCTCAGAAGTGGTAAAAGCTCATTAGTCATTTTGAACCGATGGTAATACCGTTTTGCTAGATCGAGGTTTATACCCTCCGGTGTATCCTTTGAACTGAAAGGGTTGAAATAACATCCTGCGGAGAATACTAGGAAGTTGATCTTTGGGAGTCGGAGGGTGTTGGTGGATTTCTGGGACTGAGATTGGGATAAAACTTTTGTTATTTCTTTACATGCTTCCCCTGCGCTCCGCATCGACGAAGCATCACAAAAGATGAATTCGCGTAGTAGACCCGGAGCCTGAGTTTCTGCTCCCTCGGAGTCGGAGTCGTTTTCTGACGAGTTGGAGTTGGAGTTGGAGGTAAATGAAAGGGGTTGTATAAGAGAGTCTAAAACTTTCTTCCCAGCGGTAGGATTTCTACCAGCAATAATGACGTGGAGGTTCCCTTGGGTGTATCTGGACAACGCTTCAGCCATGGAGGCAGCGATGCCTCCTGTTCCGCCAACGAAGACAGCAACGGGAGTATATGAGAAATGAAAAGAGGAGTTGAAAGCGCGAGTTTCGGTTAGTGATGGCATGTTGTTGGGGTTGAGAGTGTGTATGTAGGTATGTAGGAACTCGAGGTTGTTCGAGTTATGAGTAGGACGAGAGAGGTCTTAGACAAATGTATTTCACGTAAGCTGACTATAAGTATATTCGAACAGCCGCGATGATGTGTTATGGCATCAACTGTGCCTTGATGAACGTATTGATACAAATCAATGTGGGAGGCTGGTGCATAAACCGTGACCGATGCAGAGAGGGAAAAGAAACTAAGGCGAAGAGTTGAATGGGCTTAGGGTGTTGCCTTTGGATCCGGAGATCAAGGAAATTAGCTTGACTACATAGGAATATTTCCAGACTTCGAAGAAACGGAAGCCGATTTTGTTATTTAAGGATCCGCGGATATGTATCTTGGATCGGTTCAGCTTGGGCAGGGCTACGGCGGAAGGAGGTTCGAATAGGCTGGGGTACAACGAAGACCTAACACTGTTCGAAGAATTTGACAAGTAGCGAGGGTCAATAATTATAACTACGAGTGAAAAAATATAAACGAACGGAAAGTATAAACGAACGAAAGGTATATGCACGTATATATCGATATAACTCAAGAAATATATCGTCCAAAGTCCAAGCTGGTCCATACATACACTATGTACTCAAGATAAAGAAGTATGTATACCAACAACTCACTACACTTCTTCCGAACCAGTTTCTTTCAAAGAATGCAAATATAATTTTTCCCTCAACCGTTTCCTTTCCTGAGTATCAGGAACAGTCCCATAATCCTCTCCATTCTTTCCTCGTCGGTAATATGACCCTTTCCCTGAATTCCCAGGTGTAGGTGTAGGTGTAGCTTTCGCATCGAAGAGTGCATAGAGCATATACTCTGCGCACTCTTCCGATGATACCGTTACTGCCTTTTCAAGCATATCGAAGATTGGTCTGAAGGGCGTGAATAACCAGTGCGAACGAAATCTGAAATCGAGTTGACCTGTTCGGACTGAGCCGGGGTATGCATGCGTGAAGGAAATTCCTCGTTCGCGGTTAGCGAAACTCTGTTGAAAAAATGTGTATATGTAAGAGTTGGATCTGTACACTGTTCAGACATTACATATAACATACCTCGATCATAAGATCATTATAAACAGCCGATCCACCCGTACCCGCAATACCTTTGAAAACTTTCCAATTCTTCATAGACAAATCATCTTCATAAACCGGAAACGAAACCCCCGCACCCAATACCGAATACACCTTCGCATCCTCCCCTACATCTCTTGCATTCCGAAGAAGTGGTAAAAGCTCGTTAGTCATCTTGAACCGATGATAATACCGCACAGCAAGACAAAGATCTATACCCTCCGGTGTATCCTTCGAGCTGCAAAGGTTGAAATACCCTGCGGAAAATACTAGGAAGTTGATCGTTGGGAGGGTAGTGTTGAATTTCTGGGACAAAACTTTTGTTATCTCTTTACATGCTTCCCCTGCGCTTTGCATCGATGAAGCATCACAAAAAATGAATTCGCGTAGTAGACCCGGAGTTTCTGCTCTCTCGGAGTCATTGGAGTCGGAGTTGGAGGTAAAGGAAAGAGGTTGTGTAAGAGAGTTTAGAACTTTTCTACCAGCGGTAGGATTTCTACCAGCAATAATGACATGGAGGTTCCCTTGGGTGTATCTGGACAATGCTTCAGCCATGGAAGCAGCTATACCTCCTGTTCCACCGACGAAGACAGCAACGGGGGTATATGAGAAATGAAAAGAGGAGTTGAAAGCGCGAGTTTCAGTTAGTGATGGCATGTTGCTGGGGTTGAGAGTGTGTATGTAGGAACCCGCTGAGGTGGTTCGAGTTATAAGTAGGTCTTAGACAAACGGTATTCCACGTAAGCTAGTCACCCGGCGGATCACCCGGACAGCCGTGATGATCTTGCGGCATCGCCTGTGCTTTGATGAACGTAGGTTCAGTACAAATGTACATACAATATATATATTGATACAAATCGATGTGGGAGGCAGGTACTGACGCGGGCGAGTGCATAAACCGTGGCCGATGCAGAGAGGGAAAAGAAACTGAGGCGAAGAGTTGAATGGGCTCAGCATGTTGTTTTTGGAGATCAAGGAAATTAGCTTGACTACATAGGAATTCGGACTTCGAAGAAACGGAAGCTAATTTTGGTATCTGAGGATATGTATCTTGAATCAGTTCAGCTTGGGTAGGGTACGGCGGAAGGAGGTTTAAATAGGCTGGGGTATTTGAGAGTGAGATGGTTAAGGTTGTTATGGCTGAGGAGGTTGCTTCAGATCATGAATGATAACCCGTGATTTTGTTGTATGAGACGGTTGTATGTGTGTATATACTTTGAAACTTCCCTGTTATGTACTTCCGTGTGGCCGGGTTTCCATACGCAGATCAAAGATTATCGTTGCAATTCGTAAAAGTAGAGTAACTGACTAATAAGTAAGATCGTGTCATGTCGTTTCGGAGGGACCGAGTGAGCATAGAAAACGTACGTAGATAACCAACTACTAAGTATAGATGGTAACTATCAACGAAGACGAAGAAACTAATACTGTTCGAAGGATTTGATAAGTAGCAAGGGTAGGGTCAATAACTATAAACGAGTGAAAAGTATAAACGAACGGAAGGTATAAACGAATGAACAGGTACAAGTACGTGTATATCAATATAACTCAGGGAGATGTATCGTCCAAAGTCCAAACTAGTCCATAAAGGTCTATGAGTCGGTGGCAACGACCCAATCACACAGGAAGCAAAAGTCCGAGTCCAACCCCTCCTGAAAGTACCAACGCCACACAAGAAAGTACGACCGAACCAGTAAGTGAAACCGCGCCGTTATTCGAAGCCTTCGTATCCGGGACATCTGTTGTCGAAGGCGTTGAGGAACTACTAGAAGTCGAAGAAGCAGTAGATGATGAAGGGGAAATTGAACTGGTGGGGTTTGAGGTGCCGTTTGTTGTTAATGTTCCGGAGATGTCTGGAAGGTATATATAAATAAGGTTAGCGGGGAGATAGGTATAGACGGAGGAGGAGGAGGAGGAGGAGGAATATTTTTACACACATTGTTCGAAGGTTGGTAAGGAATAATTGGTTTCGACGTATGGCTGGGTTTTGTTGAGTGATACACCAACGGGAACGATGTACTTTAATGGGAATGGGTAAATCAACATAAATTTTACGGTTACGTAGCAAAGCAGAAGGTGACTAGTATCATACCTGGAAAACACTCTTCAATTGAGGATAATACTTCACAGCCTCCGACATCGTAAAGTTATTCAGCTCATGAGTAAGCACAATCGCTCCAGTCTATGAACAAGGTATCATCAGTATCCGTCTCCGTGTCTGTCTTCGTATTCATAATACACAAAGACAAGACAAGAACCAATAACATACACTGTTAAACGCCCCACCCTTCGCAGTTCCAATGAAACTCTCATAATTCCCGTCAACCGTGGCATCCGTTATCGACCCACCAACACTCGCATCTTCAGTATCGTATTTCCACATGATGGTTTGTAGATCCAGTGCCTTGGCAATGGAACGGATTCTGTCGTCCACGTCTCCGTAGGGAGGCTGTGGATATATAAGTTAAAATTAGTACAATATATATATATATTTCTGAACAACTCACCCTCCAACAAGTTGGCGTAACCCCAACCGCAAGTTTGATCATTTGCATCTATTTCGGGTAAGTATTTAGTACGAGCTTTGGCTGATATTGAGTCATCGAAGCAGAAGCTCACAGCTAGCGTTAAAAGGATAGTGAGTACTTTAGAGTTCACGGCGGGGATAGACAGGTGCAGAAGCTCACCGTAATACAGTTCGGCAAAGGCGTTCTCGCTTTCAAGTGTGGTCACTAACGCAGCAAATTGAGTCGGAATTGTAATGTATAGAAAACGACTGTGCCTTACTGTAAGGATGAGACCAAGTATCTGTGCGTAAATACTCAGTAACCCATAAAAGGCGAGGATATGTATTACAAGGACTTACGACAACAAATCTCATGACCTTCGAAATTTCATCATACCGTAAGCACTCTTAAACCAGGTTTAACTAGACGTAGACGTACCATCTGCAAGTGCCCTTTGAGCCTCTAGCGGATAATCAGCCACGTTACTCCCGATAAAGTAGAACGCTGTATAAGTACAATCACATACGCGTCAGTGCAACGTCAATGAGGAATGGCCATGGCATGAAAGAAGATACGAAGAAACTAAATTGATACATACTAGCTTTCTGGTTCTGACTCTGTAAAAAGTCATAGAACGCGTTATGAGAGCAGTTTGGTCCGTCGTCGAAGCCGTAGCCGAGTGTAGAGGGCTATCATGTATAGAGGAGAATTAGAATAAGCCAGTCGTGTTGGATGGTATGTGAGTAGACGCGAGAAAATTAATTGCGTAGATAACACGTACTTCAGGAGCAGCTGCCACGTCCGGAGGAAGACCAGGAAGCTTGGGTGTAACGCATTGGCTGGATGTCCACCAGCAATCGGGATCGGCATTTGAATCGTAACCTGATTGAGAGGTACTCTATAGTATTCCCAATACCCAATATGTTAGTTGCGGGGCAAATGACAGAAGGTGAAGAATTACCTTCTTGCTAATATTCGCAGGAATACTCCCAGAAATCTCATTCCACTTCGCCATCGCAACTGCGTCCCCGTCGAGAATCGATGCTTGCGACCAGACACCAGGGAAAGAGTTCATTTGACTTGAGACAGGTGGGTAATCGTACGGTGCACATTCTTGTACCGGATCTGGAGAAGCGAAGGGAAGGAAGCGAGAATACATACACACGTCAGATTCAAGCGGACATTAAGCAATATAAGGGGGGTGGATGGGGTCAAGGTGGAGACATGATCTGTTTGGAGTGTTGAGCGGTGCGGTGCGGCGAGGACAATTCACGTTCGTTCATCGAACGACGTGAACTCGAACACCAACACCAATCCCCAAACCCCCCACGGACCACAACGAGAGACGTACCAGTAATGGAGGCTTCACCAGCTTCGGTTGTACGATCTATTGCACTACCATCGACTCTTTGAAGGACAAGGAAGAGCAATGCTACGCATGGCGGTAGCAAGTGGGAGGAAAATAATGGCTTCATTTCCGGAATGTAGCTCGTGTAGGGCCGAGTAGACAAGACAGTCAAGTCTGAGGGTGTTCCGGCGGACAAACCTGGATGATAAAACGGAAGAGTGTGAACATATTTACCCTCAGAATTTATAGCGGAATGAAGGATACCGAAACATAAACAGATGTCAATCAAATATGAGAGAGAGAGACCGTTCAGAACCAGTTCCGACGAGAGATTACATGATGTAACCCATCGGGCGTCTTATACCGTCAGTCTTCTACCGTCCAGTTCGTCGCAACGATCTTGACAGTCAAGTGCCAGCCAGCAAACAGACAATCAGATGCAACGGTAACGAACAGTAAAAAAGTCTATACAATTCTGCGAAGCCAATTGATGCACCCGTTTGTTGGTTGGCTAACCTCACGGCTCCATGTCGTGAATGACTTCAAAAAAAAAGAAAAATTCTATTGAGGATTCGGCACGTATTTAGTGCGCTACCGATCAAATAAGGGACGGAAAAGTACCGTGTTATGCAAGTCTTTTGCGGGCATTATGGCTCAAAGCGGACTATAGTGACCGTATATCCCAAACATTTTCCGGATTGAAGCGATGGAGGCCTTTGAAGACATAAAAGCACCGGCTTACATTCTTGGATAGGCCGTTGGAGTCAGTAGTCAGTGAACAAGGAGTTGTGTCTCAAGTTTTAAACTCCGACAGCAATACACTTCCCGGCATTATCGGCCCGGGTGAGGATTAGGTGTGACTTTGAGTCTGCGACACGGCAGGAGTTGACCTTGAGTAGACCTTTTAAGATGGTTTTGCCCCACCTCTATATCGTCATATATTTCTAAGTATGGACAAAGGGCTCGACTTTCAACCGGACAGGCTGGAACAAGGCGAGCCATAGAAGCCTCAGGGGTAGTACGCTGAATCTATTCACCTTCTACTTATTGATGTTTTGAGAATCAGATGGTAAATTATTCTATTCAACGTTACACGAAGTTCCTGAATCACACTTGTCAGTGCTGTTTCCTCCGCTGAAACCGCTACAAACGCATATACCATTTCTCAAGTTCGACTCGAATTCGCTCAAATTTCTATCTATCTATATTAGTGCTACAGGCGAATCTGGCTTATTGACCACTCAAAAGGTAAGTAGATAACAATCTTCTTTTACAGAGCACCGAACCGCATGTCACCTTGTGGGGGCCTGTGCGTAGGTTATAAAGTAACTCCTCCGCGAGTCCTCCTCTTCCTAAATTATATATCTGTGAAATTATCAATCGATAAGGGTATACGTATTGTGCAGCGATACAGGTATAGAGATACTACATGGCTCCGAGAAAATACTGAAATGCTATAGAGCTGTAGTAAGGCACCATGCATCAGGCCCAGACTCATAGCACCTCTACAGCATCTTTCTATCGCAAAACGCTTAAACACCAAAGTACCCATAAAAGTCCGAGAAGACCAGTGTTTACAGCTGCCATACGAGCACTGTTGCTCGCGCTATCTACCAAGGGCACCGCCGCTCCAATTGTTTGGTTCAAGCAGTTCAGCAGATTCGTGTCAATACCGGACGGTAGCGGAACATCCGGCGTTCCCTCTTGTTCCAATGCTGCCGTATTGTTATACCCATCCAGCGTGAGCGCTACACTGCTCGCGCGATAGTATTGCACTACCTGCTCGGGTTTCGGAGCGTCAGGTGCAGAAGAGTTGTACGCCGTAGGCGTCGTGGAACTGTTAGGAGCGAGGAGGGAGGAGCAATTTGATTGGATATCGCCGGTAAGGTCGATGACAGTTGTGTTATCAGCAACGATGCGGAAAGTGGTAGAAGTAGAGTTTGAGGTGAAGGCCGCGGTCATCATTGCTCCACCAGGTCGGCTTGAGTTGTCTGGGAGACCGTACTAGTGAAGAGAGGGATAGTTGAGTTTTTTTTTGAAAATGTAGGCAACATATCTGGGCCTTACCTCATTATCATGAAGATACACAGTAGTACCCACACCAGCTACCCCTCCCCAGACTACAGGCCAAAAGAAGAAAGGGAACCCACGTCCAGCGACGCCCCGTCCTGAAATACCGGGGTACCCACTTCCATATGTCCTAAATTCATTCAAAAATCAATTACTCTGCATTGCGACATGAAGATCAAAAGCCTGAGCTTACCGCGTCCCAAAGACCTGCCCACGCGTCCCACCACCTGCCGAACGTCCAGCAAATAAGGAGCCGGAAGGAATGGCTATCGATTTACCCCCTCCGTTGCCGAATGGAGTTATCGTCCGGCTCGAGCCTGTGATGCAAGCACAAGAAGTTAGAAGGAGGAACGAAAAGCTGACGCGAGTTTTAGATACCTGCGATGGATGAGGTGCTACTTCTGCTTGAACTTGTACCGCCGGTCCTTCCACAACGCCCCCCCCTGAAACTGAAACCGGACTCCCCCCCGCTCTTCCCCGCCATGGCGTTCCCACCCGACATAGAACCGTTCTTCCCATTTGCGCTTCACTTCGAGGTGAACCCGCGTTTCCCACATGGTCTCCCACTTAGCCAGGAACGCCTCCCCCCCCAACGCGACCCGCCACTCGACCCGCCACTCGACCCTCCACGCCGCCCACCACCTCCACCACCTCTCCGTTTTTCTTTCTTCTGCCTCCGGGAGACGGAGAAGGAGGACATAGACGAAGATCTTGAAGAGATTAATGGGACGAACATGATGATGGAATTATCGATGAAGCTGGACTTGCGACTCGAACGTTCCTATTCCCTCTTATACGGCCCCTTCCGATCTTGGCAGAATACTAATCGCATCACAGCGATGGATATAGGTGTATCGAGCTATGTAAAAGGTGTTGAAGTGACTGAAACTGCTTCAATTATGAACGCATGCACTGCACACCCAGCTGATGATCCGTTCCAGCTGCACAGCCTTCGAAAGGCTGTCGACGGTCGTAGTAATAAACGGCCCTTCAGTGCCCAATTTCACACACACACAGCAGGTCATGAAACACTGGCCTGCACGAAGGACGTTCAGGTGGGGGTGAAGCGAGGGAGAACAGGGTAGATGATTGTTGCAGGGTGCTAGGAACTAGGAGACCTTTTGATATACATACATCCAACAGGAGAGAACTCGGAGGGACAAAAACACACCTTCACCACGAATGATTAGAGGAAAAATGCGTTCATTCACATACATCACATCAGTTTGAGCTAACTCGAATCTTGTCACCGAGCTATGAGCGTGGCATATCAAGGTTCGGGTTCGTGACGAGCGCTTGACGAGTGCTTCGAGGCCTTTGATACACACTTTGAGTCAAAAGTAAATTTGAGAGAAATATAAATCTCACTATATCTGCGTACATTTCGGGTGATAGTCGTACTCAGATCAGAGGATGGAGGAAGAATCGAGAAAAACCTTTTGTCGTCAATCCACGTTGCGTTGAGCGTGATAAGGACATGTGACCAGTTTACCTCGCGAGTCGCGACGCGCGAGGGACGCGCCATATCGGTAATCGGCCTTGAAGGATTTCCACAGCGGTCATAGTATTTATCGTTCAATTGCTACACATATTGGCTAGTTACAAATACAAATAAGTAGAGTATGCATGGGTAGAAATACAAATGAAAGAGTCATTACATGGAAGACAAAAAGAATTTACAAGGTAGAACAGTAACGAAGTCCATGAAGAAGCGTTACACTTCAAACCGTTCAGTAAACCGGCATATATCATAATCTATGAGTCATATATGTTTTATGGAATAAGCATTCGCCTCAGCGAGTATATGAGAATTTCAAATGCCAGTAAGAAGGTTATACTGGGTGACAACATGCCGCATAAGTGGTGATATCGTCAAGATCCCTTGCCAATCTTCCTGCACCAGTGAAGCGTGTATTAAGGCCGAAAGACACCGTTGTGCTTGAGAAAACGGTATTTGAAGGGCTGAAACAAGGTTTTCAACGACCTCCGTACGCAGGAGCATCCGCTTGGAGGAGCTCTGCTGATAAGTGCACAACTCCTTGAGCACACCGAGTGCGTACGGACATCCCGTAACTCGCGAGTCGTCAAGTAAATTTCGATGTAGCATCTCCAAATCAGACCCATCCTCAGAACAAAGCACTAATAAACCTTCCTCCTCAAAGCGCTGCAGCAAGAACTCGAGAGGTTCATACTGAGCGAGCTTAGCCATGCTCGTTATAGCCAGGGGTAGATATTCTACCGCCTCGAGCAGGTAATCAAGATCCGGATCGTCTCCTTCAAGACCTGATATAGCGAGAAACGTGTCCTTGGCGGCTTCGGGGGAAAGAGGGGAGAGGGAGGGGAGATAAGGCTTGGTCCAGTCTGGACCCAGGGGACGTTGCGTACCACGAAGAGTAGTCACAAGAGAGACGCTTTGAATGATGGAAAGCTCTGTAAGAAAGTCCTCCACCATAAGTCGAGTATCAGGATTTTCCCAGATAGATTCTAGAGAAGAATCATATTATATATAAGAAGGCTATTCTTCGAGCGGGGTTCCAGCCAGATGTTTCTCACCGAGGTTATCTAGAACCAATAGACACCGGCTTCCACTGCCATTGCACCGTGACAAAGCTCGGAGAAAATGATCTTTCGGTGGAGGTGGTGTAATAAGAAGACCGGCAAGTGCTGCCTTGAGATCATCTACCGTCTCCATCTGTTCACAGCCAAGGAGATATCGGCGGAAGCCGAATATGCGTTCAGTCTCTGGCAGATGTATCAGTTTTCGCGCCAAATGTGATTTACCCACTCCAAGTGGTCCGCATATGACAGCATGGCCCTGTCTCTCGCCAGCTAGCGCGAGAGCAAGATGTTTCAATTCCTCCGACCTGCCATAGAATATCTGTGGTAGAGGGGGTAAATCATGTAAACGATCCTGGAACTCGAAGGTTTGCAAGTATTTCTAAGAGGGCAGAGACCGCGTTAATGTGGAATCTGACGCGAAGTTTCAGTTGCTCACGGGCGTGGCAGGTATGCCAATCTGAGCGGTCTGCGTTTGCTCTTTTGCCGAGCGCAAAATCTGAATCGCGGCGTCTCGAAATTCTTCATCGAGGGTGTCTTTTTTCTTGACAGTAGCCGTTATCCTTATGGACGCACGAGTCTATGATATATAGTTAAGTCAACTCTCGAGTTCGCTCACAGGAATTAGAAGACGTGCCTGAAATATCCTCAAAGCCTTATTCAGCTCCTTCTCGCAATCGTCCAGGAGGCCTTCATCTCGCCCGGCATTCGAAAACCGGGTGAAGTATTTGCGTTTTGAATACCTCCGAAGAGCAAAATTGACTTGATGGCAACAGCTGAATGACGTGTAGTAAAGGTAAGTGACACGTTGAGCACGTTTAAGACGATGGGGTACTTGCCTCTCCAAAGTTTTGATGTTTTCATTCAACTGAGGTGAAATATCCCATGATGTTTTTGTATCTTCCTGTATCAACATCGCTATCTCGGAAACCATACTGCAAACTCTCTCGCATCGTTCTCTATTGTTTTGTGTAGTCTGTAATCGAGGAGATCATGAGCAATGAACAGAACTCTCCAATGCTATGAACGTACCTGAACATTCGTCAACACAATCTTCACAATTCCCGCAATACCTTTAAGATACGCAATATTCGTCGCTTCCCCGATGCTAATAGCAGTATCCAGTATTGGTAGGAGTGCTGAAGTATTCCATCCTCGTTTTTTATTCCCAGTATCCGCCGTTTTCACCTCCCAAACCTGAAAAGGGATAGGACTCGACGATCTACGCGCTGAATCATCTAAGATCGTATTCTCGGAGCGCGAATCCAATTGCGACCCATCAAAAAATGTAGTATCCGAATTTTGAGAACTTTTTGAGGCGAAAGACCAACGACGCGATTGTTTTGAATGGTGATACTGGGAACTTGACGTAGGTGACTTCTCTTTTTGAGGCAGAGCAGCACGAAGAAGCTGCTTGATCGTGCGCATCCTTGCAGCTGCCTAAGTCGAGTAGTTGGTAGACCTAGGAGAGAAGGGCAACGAATTTAGTGCAGGAGCTCATTGCTTGATATATGAAGGCGATAGATAAATTTGAGACACGAATCGGTGCGAGGTAACACCGATTGTGTCGACGAGTCTTTGATGATCAAATACAAATTGGCAATGATCTACCAAGCTTTAGCATATGGAAAAGTATGCGTTTCAGCGTTGTGCCTTTCGCCGTCATCAGGAAATCGGTGCATGGGTTGCGAAGCAGAACAGTTCTGCTTGGATTGAGGCCTGGCAAAGGCTGAGCGCTGAGATACTGAAGGGAAGGAGGTAATATTTCAGGTTAGAAAAATATGCCATGGGAAAGAGAAAGAGAACACCAGAGGGAAGCATCAGCTACAATGACATTTTCTACATCGCCTCGTGGCACCTTCATTTCCACAAAAAGAATGGCACTGGGCGGCAATCATATCGGTAGTTTGCTTTTGTCATTCAGTTTTCACTTCTCCGGTTTTCTTTTTTCCGAAAGAAAAGTGGCCATAGAACGAAAAGATGTAGCTAGAAGTCTGGGTGTGCGGCGGCGTGCGCTGGCTGAACCTCAGCTGCAGCATTTGTGATGGTCCGTGCGTGCTTACGTGTATCTACATACACGTGATCAACGGCCACGGCCCTGCCGGATCCGCTCGCCGATTGGCTCTCAGACTCCGCCTCCGCACCATTCTAAGTACATATCACTTTATATACTTGCCAGCTCTCTAAACAGAATTCATCGTTCGCAGCAATTCATCGACGTCCGCCATGTAGGACCCCCAGTCCTGCCATTCACTAAGCAAATGAAAAGCCAGATGAATATGGTTCTTACAATTTGAGACAGAACAAGATGCGTACCTATTCTCGTTTAATCCCATATTCATGGACGTATCCATCGTTAGGGGGTTAATCATTTCGTTCCCGGGTCCGTGGAAGAACGAGCCAGCTATGCAGCCATGATGTAAGCCCTTATGTTCTAAAAGGCGAATGAATAATACTACATACCACTTCCCATCGTCAATCCGTTAGGAGCACCTCGTGATAGCAACCGGGGAGAAAAACTCGAGCTCGGAGCACCCTGAGTGAGATCGTTACTAATTCCACCAAGTCCGAGCCCAAGCCCGGGCTGCATCGCTTCCCCATTGAGATAACTCGCCTCAAGGGGTGTAGAGTCATTGGCGAAAGTAGAACTGGGAACAGCTGGTGGCACAGGTGTAGATATGGGCATAGGCATAGTGCCGTACAGTGGCTGCAACCCAAATGCATATGGGTCCTCAGGAAGTGAAAAGCCTGTGCTTTCGCCTTGATCCCAATTGAAAGAGGCACCTACATTGTCGGCGGTACCTAACGCAGCAGGAAGGGAATTGCTAAAACCGTTACTGTGAACATGCAACGTGAAACCTGAACGCTCCTCTCCGCCCTCGCCCAGGGAACCTGTACCTCCTAGGACTGGGGGTGCTGGGGGTGCACCGGCAGATTGAGGCACTCGGGTAGAAGCTGCCATCCTTCGAGTTTCTACGTGCTCGCTCGAATTAGCGCTGCAGATTTGTTTACTATCGCGGACGTCGTCCAAGTTTTGATCTTCCGAGTCCCTTTGTCGTTTCGCGGAGGTGCGTAGATGTGTGAAGGATACGAGTTCACCTATTATATCACTGGATTGGGCATCAAGTAAACGTTAATGTGAATTCGGAAACTTCATCCAACTGGAATTACGCACTACAAACGACCAGCCTTCTGCCACCTACGTGCAATCCAAAGTGAGCTCTGGCTTCTACGCCTGAACGAAAATAAAAACAAAAATAAGAACTCATCCGTACCTATTCTCATAGATCTTTATCATATTCATACACTTATACACATCAGAAAACGCATCATTAAGGTTCTCCCAAGATTGTTCCTTGGCTCGTTCACATGCTCCTTTCCAAACGTTCAGGGTCAGTACAACTCCAGCGTTGAATAATGCCGTCTGTGCATAACCAAAACCAAACAAGGATCATCAGCACCTGCATATGGTGAACGGGAACGGGCCAAGTATATATGTACCCAGTAAGCAAGTGATAACTTACCAAAATAATATCGGGAAATAGAATGTGTCCACGACGTTGTTGGGCCTCCATCACATAACAACACGATCGAGCGGCATTAGCACAAACGGCTAAGGAATGAGAAGGAGAACTCGAGAAGGGGGAGGAGGATGGGAACGTCATCGTAGCAGTGGAGTCGGAATTTTTCCCTTTCCCTTGCGCGGAGGAAGTCTCGGAGTTTGTCCCTGCTGGTGAGCTTAAGCATGGGATGAAAGGTTTGCGTATCTGTATCTGTATCCAGTAATAGGTGATATGTAACACAACAGATTGATTGAAATAATCCATGTTTTCTCGATTTGGATCGAATTTCACTGACGGGAGTACGAATAAGTGAGTATCGTATGCTGAACTCTGCACAGGGGAAGGATGGAGGAAGGGAAAGACGGAGGGAAAAAGGGCTTACGATGTTCAGGTAAAGTTTCCATCCATTCTGCCAACTTCGACTCAAGCTCGGCAACAGCTACGGCTTTTTGATTCCATTCTGCCGTTAATGTCACACCCTTGTCCACCGACATATCACCAGTTCCGGCATTCCCTGCTCGTCGGATACCATACTACGCACATAACCCGCATGTCAGGTCCGTATTAGTGAAAAACCATAGGAGGAGTTAACGTAGAGACCGGACTTACAATCGTTCGCTGTGACATAGCCAATATATCCAAAAGCTTGAGAAGAGAGATATATGCGGATACAGTCGATGGTTTTCCAGGTGGCTGCGTAAATGCCGTAGTAATATCCCCGTCTTCTGACTCCCAATATTCATCATCACATTCAATTGGTAGATCAATATCGAAGCTGTCACGACAAGTTCAGGTGAGCATCCAAGTTGCTGCAAAGAAAAAAAAGGTTCAATTGAAATCACTTACTCCTCAGGTGGAAGAGCTCTCGGTCGACCAACGAGCGTGCTAGAAAAAACATCCAGAACGAATAAAGCCCAAAATGCCCTCTTCCACAACTCGCTTTCTACTGTGACCTTCTCAAAATCTGATCTCCTTCTATGCGCGCCTACGTCTTGTGCGAGTCGAATGCCGAGGCTGACTAAGATCCAGCTTGTTTCTGATGTTGAAGTTGGGTTCATGAATATGACATAAAGCTGAAAGCGATATCAACGACGAGTAAGCGATAGGATTAGGAAGTCGGTGAGAGCAGAATAAATCAAGGGATCAACATACACTATATAATTGCACGTCATAAAGACACGGTGGGTCCAGGAACAGTTCACTCTTAATGAGTTTAACCTGTCTAAACCATTTCCACCCAGCTGAATGCCCCGAAGCTGATCCTTCAAGGTATACACGAGGATCATTCGAGTAGCGCGCGGCTATAGCGCACACCGCCAACACGACGTAACCAAAAGAGCGATTTGAAACGTGTTGATTTTGGGATATGGACCGCTCGAATGTGGGTCGGTGGAGGATGGGTATGTATATGTTTACGTGAGTGAAGTATAGATTGATTAGGGTTTGAAGGAGGTCGGGGTCTGGGAAGATTAATGGGGGTTGAGGGGAGGGAGGAGGGAGCTGCCACTGGGAATGAGAATGAGATGGAAGTAAGTTATTTTGATACTCGCATAACTCGACTGTTAATGCGGACTATGCATACGACTCACTGGATAAACTGCCCAAAACTCCGATCTCTTGATGCCTCTAGTAACTCTCCAATGTCCTGGATCTGGTGATACATCCTCATGCTCGCCGGTATACTCCTTCTTGAGATTCAAAGCGTTCTTCACAAGTACGCGGCTACTTGATTGACCGAAATGACGTGAAGAGTAGTCATCCTTTATACGGAGGTACCTTAGTTCGAAGGAAAGGTCTTCTAGTGAATTGAATGATGAACTCGAATCAGGCACCCGAGGGCAGGTGGCAAGGAATTCATCGTTTACGTGGGTTAAATTTCCACTTGATGACTTTCCTGAGGTCAATAATTCGATCTCCCTCTTGGCTTGCTCTAGCTCCTCTTCAAGTGACCATATATGCTTCGCTAGATCGACCAAGAGGTCGTATACAGCGGAGGAATCTTCTGGTATCTCGTATGGTTTTGACGCAGACAGAATAGATGATACGATTGATTTAATCGTTTTCTTTCCTCGAGGTGTGCTGAACCAAGGTAGATAGATGCGCAGTCAGCCAAGACCCCAAAAAGTTGTATTTCGCTGGGGGGATGGAAGCCAAGGATTAGATTACTATCCATCTACTTACCCTTTCGGTGGACCACGTTTCTATGCGATTTTCAAGTATGCTAACATCAGGGTCGAGTTATATCCCCAACCAATGAGCACTCACCCTTTTCGTCATGACATGGGTGCATTCCGTCTTGAAATACTTGCAATTCGTGCAAAGTCCATCTTGCATTTTGGCGCTGTCACCTGAGTTGGAGCAATACATCAACGGTCGGAGGCCTCCATTGAGCAGGATCCAATGCACGCACACCTGACTATCAAGCTAGAGGTCAGAGTCGAAGGCTGTGTTTGAGAAGTTGGATTTGAGAAACGGAGACTCACTCTTCCTCTTGCGACATTCATCGCAAGCATTTTGCAATCTTCTTTTCTTGACACCGTTTTCCCCTGAGCTAGGGCCAGCCTGAGCGTTCGTAGTACTTTGGCTGTTCTCTCCTTCCGATTCCATGACTAGAGTTATATTTCCATCATGAGGAGATGAACTCGGTCAAGAAGGAGTGACAAGGATATGTACGCACATCGGTTGTCAACGCAACCTTGAGAAACCGTGTTTCAAGAGAGAAATGAGGAGTTGTTGTCGTACGACGTACTAGATTCTGAGAAAGCCTGAGGATGGTGTGGAAAATGAGTAAATGTTGCTAGCAATAAACTAACGAAATTCTCACGAAGTTCGAACTATTTTTCTTTCTCGCTTCCGTCACGTTCTCAACTCAGTATGAACATTCGACTGGCAAGGGTGCGTTACATCTCGCTAGGTGGAGTCATAAGCATTGAGTTCAACCCATAAGCACAACAGGTATGCAATCTATAGCCCATTTCTGAACCTCCTGGACTCAAACTAGTACTTGAAACTCTTAGGCCGACGATTTAACTGGTATGCAAGCCACAAACCTCCAAAATCTTCCTGAAAACTATGTCATGAAGTTCTGTCAGTGCCGCTTTGTCCTACTGAAGAGAGAATAAACTAGTGTTGAAGCTCGAATCCTTGGCCGGCGTGCTTGAAAATTCAATCAAAAGGGATATACCACGCTATCACCTGGCCGCAGCTTTCGTTCGTAGCGGAAGACGAAAAGGGGAGGATTGTAGGGTATGTTTTGGCAAAGATGTACGTTCTTATTTATCTGCTACGCTTCTGCTTTGTCGTCCTGATTTTTTTTTTTTTTGCACTTTTGTATTGCAGAGACGAAGACTCGGAGGAAAAAGGCGAAACACATGGCCATGTTAATTCTATATCCGTTCTGCGTTCTTGCAGACGTCTGGGGCTAGCCAAAAGACTCATGCTTCTCTCTCGTGAGCTCCTTCATCTCCTCGTTCTTCTCGTCTCGCACGACACCAACACCTTCCCCATCCCATCTCGGCTCTACCGTTCCTAGAACACGCCATGGCTACAGTGTACAAAGCGCAATTTGTCTCATTACACGTTCGTAAATCCAATACGGCCGCAATTGGGTTGTACAGGGATTCGTTAGGCTTCGAAGTTGCGAGTGTTGAGAAGAAGTATTGTGAGTACGACTGCGCTCTTTATTCGAGGCGGCGACGATATCTGATCGAAAAATTGGCAGATGGCGATGGAGAAGATGCATATTTAATGCGGCTTGCGTTAAAACCTTCCTCGGAGTCATAGATACCTTTGAAATCGCTAATCGCTACTCTCGAATACCCAACGACTGCCGTATGCTTTCAGCTTCTTGCTGCGCACTTTAATAAAAGACACTGTTCTTGCAGCATAGTCCATGTCTCAATAATGCTACTCAACAGCGCTGATGCAGCCTCAGCCAAGGATATAGAAAACCCGCAGTCCGTTCGTGTACCTCTGTGATTCGTCCGGTGAATCGTCATACGTCCGTCGTCAGCACTGCATGCGTATAATACCTCCTACCCACGACAAGTACCGGAGCAGAGAATTTTGTTGGGGCTCTCGAAGCTTCACGTTTAAGAGGGGTTGTTCATCGTTGATGAATTTTTTATTAGCGTATAACGAGCCCATCGGTATCACCGATATGTGAGCGTGCGGCGCGGCGGTAGTCAAGATACCAATGTTACCGAATCCGACCGACAGTCCGATATACATGATCGTGGGAAAAATTGACCAAACTCGGGCTCATAACATCGACTTCCCTCGACGAGGTGCAGCAGCGTATTTCATCGAGCGCCGCAGGCGCAGCCGATGTTCGTTTAGATACGGGCCCACTGTCTCTTCCTTTCTCCCCTACACTTTTTCACAGGTTTGTGCAGGTGACCGTACTCAGACAAGAGCCTCAACCGCCGGAGAGGGATATTGGCAAAAACTGATAAACGTGAGGCAGTCGCGTCGCTACTGAGTATCTTGTCAAGTGTAAATCACCGTCTTGAACTGATACTTCGTGATACCTAGATAGGGACCAGTCAGCTGCATGTCAAAAAGCATAGCAAGATTAAACCCACCATGTTCCTTCAACATCTTTTCTGCCATTTTCTCCGTCTCACCAGGATGGAACTGAGGTATTTGCGATGCATCCTCCGTATAGTCGCCACCATAGGGTTTGCCTTGCGTGGCTATCATGAGGCCGTGGTTCCTCCAGTCTATGCCCTTGCCAAACGCAATGAACCTCGCAGGTTGGTGTTTTCCGACTTCTTTTGTGACGGCCAGTCTGGCAGAATCTCTTTGCCACCGATCATTAGGATCATAGCGACAGTTATCCAGACGCGAACCCCAATCCATCATGGTGGCGAAGTCTATAACGAAACCGCCGTACCTGATGAGAGTAGGGAGGCGCTCAGGAGTGGATGCTGCTGCTGCTGCTGCGCCATCATTATTCGGCCTCTGTAGCTGAGAAGTAGATTCCATGCAGATGAAGGTATGTGTGCTATGGGTACTATAGACGCTAAGGAAAGAATAATGCCCGACTTTAAGTTTATAAGTTACTATTATTTGTCACGTGACAAACCGGCCGGAGCCTGAAATGGCATAGCCCTGGGCCCTGGCGAGCCGATCTATGTATTCCTTCCGCCGATGTAGCCGTTCGCCGGATAATTAGAAACGGCAGCACTCGCCGCCACAGGTCGGTCTGGTCTGTGAATCAAGAATGGGGCGATATATCTACTTGAAAGTGAACAATTGTATCAATAGCCTTCAGACAAATGAGTGACAGCTATAAGTAGATGCAAGGGAACCGTGATCAAAAGCAGACCGGGAAAGGTGAGGACCATACTTACAATCAAGCCTGATATTGAGCGAGCTCGATATTTTCCTAGCGAAACACTATCTTATGTTCATATTTGTCAATATTAAGTCGCTATTGTAATTGTTGCTACAGACATACATTGATTAGATTGATTATGTACATTTCCGTTTAAATAATTGACTAGAAGTACGGGTCTTATGTTCAAAAACGCTATGATACAGTTATGGGAATGAAAGAACATTCGTCGCGGGTCATCCGAGTCATTGACACAGTCAATGTCTTAACGGGAGGGTCATGAGAGTGGTCGTGAAAAAATCGTAAGGGTATAATATCAATCGCGGATTGAAAGCGAGGGGGTAAGGGGAAGAAAGGGAAAAGTAAGAGAGAATTCATACCCAGGACATGCTCGACGCTTTACCTCCGAGTCCTCCTCTCAAGCATCAACTCAAGCTCCATCTCTCCTTTACCCTTTCCGCCACCAGTAGATTTCAACCCACCAAATACCGTCCACTTCCCCACAACGTCCACCCTCCTCGGCATCTTCTCTCATTCATTCCCATCACCATTGTGACCACCATTCAGATAAACCCTCTCCATACGAGTATTCAGAAGAACACTCTGCGAATCGGAAGGAAGTACGGCGAATTCTTCTCTCGTCAGACGAGCGTGGAAGTACATATGAATGGAGGTTAGGATATCTCTAACGGTAATTTCTCTGGAAGCGACACTGCCTAAGTCTGGACGACGGATGGTGATAGGACCCCATCGTTCCATCCATAAACCTATAGCACGCATCTGTTGCTCCTTGACGGACAATGGAGCTGGATCTCCATTCTCACTTGAAGTTGCGATACGAATGACGATTCTATCCGTACCAGGCGACGCAGGGGTATCGAGCACATGATTATTACCCTCCGTCCTCATTGGGGAGTAGATCGACGGAGGTGAGAAGAAAGGTGAACGTGTGGAGGTCGAGGGAGGATAAATCAAATCCCAGACAAGTGGAAAATGATCAGCTGAGAGTTCGGAATGGATGAACTGTGTAGAAGTGGACGGTAAGGAAGTTGGTCGAAGATGATAAGGTGAACCGGAAGAGAGGGATAAAGAGCGTGTACGCCGGTGATGAGAGGAACCGGAGGAGGAAGATAGCGAGCGGGTACGCAGATGATAGGGGGAAGCGGTGGAGGAGGATAGGGAATGTGTACGAGAGTGAGTTTGGTACAGCGCACGCGTGGTTGAAGGGAGTGAACGAGTACGAGAATGACTCGGGGTATGCAGCGCGTGCGACGCGACAGGTGTTCCGGGGTATAGCGTAGGAAGGGCAGATGTAAGTCCCTTCATGTCAAACATGCCCTCACGGAGGTCATAGTTGCTTGGTGGAACTGGGCTCGTCTTGCGCTCATGGCCTGATTCTCCCTCTGCTTTCTTCCGTGTCAGCAGCGAGAATTTCTTGTTACGCTTGGTGGCCTTTCTCTCATAGTAATCCAAGCCACCGGACGGATCTGATTGGGTGCGATAGTGATAGTACGGATGATCTACCGAAAAAAAAGGTTTTTAGCATCTGGGATCGATAACAACGGGGAAGAGGTTCATCAAAAACGAGGGGATACTCACGAGGTCTCTCATGTGAATGTGAATGCATAGAATCGCAAAAATCGTAGCCCATATCCACCGAAGAGCGCAGCCTGTGACGACTATACACACCGAATTCATCATGAGTTACTACATATGTCTCAGTGACGAAGTACCACGATAGCAGAACAGGCACGTACGTGGACAAGGGCTATTCAATCCCAGCCCGTAGAACTTTGGTTTCCGCATAATCGACCGCAGAGGAACTTTACTTCGATGTCTAGGGACAGATTTTCTCTGTGCCAGAATAGGGTGGAAATCCTCTCCGGCGAATCCGACTTGAAAGCGAGGCATTACTGGGGTGAGTAAAAGGGGAAAACAAGGGAGCTTGAGATATTTCGAAACGGAAGGCTTTGTGACCAGACAAACGGGGGAAGAGGCAGAAAGATCCCACCCCAACCTCCTCGAGCTATTTGAATCAATTCCGAGACGCCATCTTGAGAATCAAAGTCATAGCCCCCAACCACACCTGTACAACGTGGTTTACCCTACATATGGTAAGTAACAATAAGTTTTTCATATACTGTTCCGTACTTCATTTGTATCCGCAAGGATTGCGCAAGTGCCGAGCGGACAGTGGCAGTGGGCAAAGTGGAAGTCCCGAATTCCTTTGTGAATGGTGATTGCCATAAAGAGACAAAGGTATAGAGGTCACATCACGTGGTGTGACAGTCACGCCGCGAAAATGTATTTTCTCACCTTTTAGCGTCTATTAGTACCACATCTACCTCTACATGGAATCCACTCTTCACGCTTTTCAGCCACAGAAACCGGATAAAGATGGAGCAGCAGCAGCCGTAGAACACATCTCTAAACGTCCATCTACTCGTATCAGGTACGGCGGTTTCGTTATAGATTTTGCTACTATGATGGACTGGGGTTCGCGCTTGGATAATTGTCGCTACGATCCTGAGGATTGGGCTGCGAGAGATTACGCTAGACTCGCTGTTACAAGAGAAGTCAGGAAGCACCATCCTGCGACGTTCATTGGATTTGGCAAGGGCATAGACTGGAGGAACCACGGCCTTATGGTTGCCACGCAAGGCAAACCTTATACTGGCCCCTATACGGAGGATACTTCCCAAATACCACAGTTTCAGCCTGGAGAGACAGAGAGGATGGCAGAAAAGATGTTGAAACAACATGGTAGGTTTCATTTTGCTATTCCCCTTGGCATGTAGCTGACTGGTCCTTGTATAGGTATCACGAAGTATGAATTCAAGACGGTGCTTCAACGGTGATTTCTTGACGAAATACTCGTTAACGACGCGACTGTTTCGCATTCATCGACATTCTTCAATATTCCTCACTTTGCCTCTCCCCTTTCCATTTACTACGTTGTTTTTGCATTGCATCGTCAGCATTCCGCTGTCGTCTTTGCTTCACACGTAGTTCGCATGTATATGTATTCGCTGTCTAAGTACCCTTGTCCTTGCTTCACATCTCCGAAATTTAATATAGTATTTCCTGCCAACATCAAACATAACACACTTAAAGCTCCGCTTCATTAAGAGTCGAGCTCTGGATTGAATAGTGCAGGATCGTTGCATCCATGTACGATGTCTAGCTTTTCCGAATTGAGAGCGAGTATTCTCAGCTGCATTGCATGCGTTGAGTTGAAAGAGACTGGTAAACATATTTAGCGCCCATGCGCACAGACCAGTTGTACAGGCGCCCAGGCGCCTAAAGTCAACGCATCTCTTTTTCTGGAGTAAAGCCTCACGAACGAACTTGCAATGTATGGTACTCTTCCATTCTCATGATCAGACTTGAAATGACTACGATCAAGCTATATACCTAAGGTGCCGTCCCAAAAGCCTTTGCGAGCACATCCGAGGCGTTCTTTATGAAGGTTGCGCCCATTTTTATCATTCTGCGTCGACTTTTAGAGCGAAACGAAGAGTTCAGGAAAGAGAAGACGTACTCTGGGAGATAGGAAAGCCAAAGAATGTCAGACTCGTTCAGGCAGGCTACCACAAAATTTTAACAGCAGAACTCGAAGTACTCACCATCCGGAATCATAAAGACATGCGTACCCTTCTCATACATTACCACATCAACCTCTACCCCAAGTCCCTTCAATTTCTCGCCATACTCCACCGCCTCGTTCCTCAAAATATCACACTCCCCAACCGCAATCCAGGCCTTCGGAGCTTTTCGGAGAATTTCCTCTGGGGCGAATATCGGTGAAGCTTCCCATTCCGTCCAGTCTGTTGGGCTTCGGAAGTAGAGGCTTTTGAACCAGTTCATTCGAGCAGGTGAGAGGAAGGGTGCGTGAGCGTTGGATGACCAGAGGTCTCCTGGAGAGTCGGTTGCGGTGTTGTTGATGACGGGTACTATGAGGAGTTGGAGGGATAAAGGGGATGGGAGTGGTGGAGAGAAAGTAGATGTTCCAGATTTGAGGGCGAGAACTGCGGCTAGGTTGCCTCCGCTGTGTAGTGTGATAATTTTGAGTGCGTTACCGTCTAAAGAATTGGAGTCGTGCTCACCTTGAAACTCCACCCGTTGCTATTCTATTTAGATCGGCGTCGAGGAGTGTCTTACCGTTTTGAAGAACCCATTGAAGAGCCTCAACAGCGTCTTCGACGGCGGTAGGATACTTGTGCTCTGGAGCTAGGCGGTAGTCGACGGAGAGGACAACGCATTTTGCACCTGAAATCGAGTACAGTATATGGGTTTCCGAATGTGAGTTATACCTCTGTCTCTTAGATGCACGATTTCACTCACGAACACACAAATTAGTTATAATATTAGTCTCGCTCTCGATACCGCCCAGCGTCCATCCTCCTGCAAGCACGTCAACAATGTTAATATCCACCAAACCCTACCTACCTCCATGAAAATAAATCATAACAGGCCATCCACCCCCCGGCACCTCCCCCTCAGGCATATACGCTCTCATCCTAGTCTTACTGAGCTCATAATCCTGCACCTTCCCTACCTTCCTCGGCGCCGATAGACCTACGGTGAATGTCGGCGTTTTACGGATTTCTGGATCCCAGGGAATCGTGTGGGGAGGAGTGGCAAATTGAATGTACTTGTTGTGATAGGCGATGTATTCCGGGTCGAGTTTGGAGAGCATAGATGGGTGGATGGGTTGTATGGGAGTAAGAGAGGACTCAGGGGTCGAAGAGTGTTCTGTCGACGGCGATGACATTGTGGCTGGTGTTTGTGAAGGTCAAAGGGAGGGAATTGATAAAAATGCGGGGAACTGAGGTGGGTTTCTCACACGAACTTGAATAGGACTGAAGAGGCTTGTGATGACGGGTCTTGTGCTCACAGGTCTTGGTTCTTTTGGTTTCGGAATCGGAGCAATGATAAGCGTTACCCCTAACCCTAAGTTCTCGTGGCGGAGGAGGGTACCTTATAGCACTTGTTTCCATCCACCCATGCCCTCCGACTGGCTCTGTCTCTTGTTGTCCTACAAGTCAAGTGAATAAACCTGCTGTCATTGCGCCTCCGAATCAAAAAAACCTTTCTATGCAATGTGATCAAAGCTCTTGTCCAGTTGTCTCGTTGAGCCGGGTTTACTGTGGTTGAGTGGGTTGTGCGCCGGGTGAAGGCTGCTCGGAGGCGGTTTGGTGGAGCCGCTCATTGATGAGATGGGATAGGGTAGGAGGACCCGGGAGTGTAAAGCAAAAGTGAAATCGGTTTTAGAGAGTTTGAATTGATTCTTTTCATGTCTGCCATTCAACATAGACTCATGGCAGCAAATCTAATTTGTATCATTGTATATGCATTTATGTAGTATCATATTTATCTGTGATTTGCGATGGTTAGTTATGTATTGGTTGTTATGTATATTGGTATATACAACATATATATGTCCCTGAGTTGGAGGTGTTTAGAGGTGTCTATACACTTGATAGCGACGTAAGCATGTACCGTTGAATTGGTGCTTATGTAGACCGTATAGCGATTACTCGCCTGGTTACCCTGGATTCCAGTTCATATGAGGAAAGAGATAGACCTCTCCACCATCTCATAACACCTCAACGGGGGCGAAAGGGAAACCGGCACTGGGGCACGTTCATGGCCTGTCTCGGTGTCACATGGCTCGATGATTATGTTCCCTCCACCTCACCCACGTCTTTCTCCTGCACAGGTACCCCCATGGTGTTATACTGAATAACCTGTTTCAACGATTCCGAATCCGATTTAGGTGGAGCCTGAAGGTCGAAGTAAGAAGGGGCAGAATTGTTATCACGGACAGGCAGGTCAGCGACTGAGACTGGGGATGCAACAAGGGTCTGCTGGTCGTGTAAGGGTAGAATTGGCACCTGCTGTGTCGTTTGAGGAGGATCAACTTCAACATCCTTCTTTCCTACAGCCTCTCCTCCATCTATCACCAACGTCTCCTTGCTCTGCTTCATCTCCCCCGGCTCAGCTGTAAACACAGTCTCGGTCTGCTCTCCCTTCGCTTTCCCATGAGTACGCCCCCTCACCTCCTTCTCTCTGCTTCTTCCGACAAAGGACAATCCGGAATAGGGCTAGGGATAGAATGTTGTCCTGATGAAGTACTCGAAGGGTGCAATAGTCGAAACACCCGTATCGATGCCTGGTGTTGCCGGGTGTCCTCCGCCTGTAGAGCTGGATTCTGAACGCGCAACGGACGACACTCTCGAAGACGTTTTCTGTGAGGCTGTAGCAGGAACTTCGGAAGCAATAGACGCGGAGG
The DNA here is from genome assembly GCA_003987895.1 of Neonothopanus nambi. Lineage (NCBI taxonomy): Eukaryota > Fungi > Basidiomycota > Agaricomycetes > Agaricales > Omphalotaceae > Neonothopanus > Neonothopanus nambi. The sequence goes on along the minus strand of RCHF01003140.1, from coordinate 8,062 downwards.
GTGTATGTCCAACAGAGGTCGTAGAACGGACGTGCAGGCGCAAATGAACGGTCACGTTCTTTGGCTTTGTCCCTGCCTAGACTCAAAAAGGAGCTTCTCCGCGCTACGGTGCCCATACGGTTACGGAGACTCCTTGGTGTCCCACTCATGGTAATGAGTAAGATGTCGAGTCAAGAAGGATGGAGTGACGGTATAAAAATGAATGGGAAGAATCGAAGCCTAGCGTCTAACATGTCGCGGAATGGAGAGAGAAGGGATGGTAGACGGTGGTAGAGGCCCAAGCGGCCTTTATCTTTAAGAACAAAAGCAAACGCAGGCCTGAAGATAGGATTGAGGTGACGATTCATTGACGCAGTCTACGCCTGGTCCCTTCTCGTTGTCGTCTTAGGTTCTTCTCCACCATCTCCACTTCCACCATCTCCACTATCCCCATCACGCTCAGCACCCCCATCACACTCAGCATCCCCATCGCCACCCGAGCACTCGACCGACAGAGCTATCGTGAAAGAACAGGAAGTAGAGGTGACGATGGGAGCTCTACTGCCTTCAGAAGTCGGAACAGCAGTAAGACTAGCAGTTGCAGTTGTCGGACAAAGTGACGAACCCGAGCCTGCAGACCCTGAGTTTGCAGAGCATGGAGAAGTCAGGACCAGCTGTCGGGTTGGCTGACATCGACATAACAGATGACTGCTGCTTGGTATGAGATGAGACGCCCGGAGTGCTAAGACGCCCAGGACTCTTTAAGCCGAAAGGGCTGGGGAACTTCGTAAGCTGCCTATAGGACTTATCCAATTGCTACTTCCTCTACACGACGAGGAGCGACCAGAGCCTTAATGGAGATCTGCGCGCTGGCGAGGTCGGTATCCTGCATGCCAGCAACTATAGCAGCGGCCCAATTGGGAACCAAGGGCAGACGGCTCAAACTGCTCGGTCGTCTTTTCTATGGGTGTCTGGTGTGGATTTGAATGGTGAACATGCGGCGTGACTCGGCTCCGACTGAGCAGAAGGGGTGGTGACATGGCGAAGGGGAGAAGGGGGACAGGTAGAATTAGAATAATGTAGGTCTGTAGAATGGATGGTCAATTTTGAAGCGTAAAATATCAAGGGAAACGTACGTCTGACAACGTTCATAATGTAATGCAAGCATCCACAAGTCCATCACGTAGCTCCGAACATCCAGTAGAGCGCATTCGCTTGTTTGGACACATGAAAATTGGTAGATTCGTACGTCGTTTTGAACAGGTAAAACTCCGCTGGCAGGCTGGAAACGCGAGTGTCAGTAAAAAGTACATCTGCACAGAAGCAACTTGAAAGAAGGGAAGTGAAACTCGGGCGATGAGAGAACCAAAAGCGAAAGAGATTTGTTCGTCGTCTCAGTGAGCATGACATGAAAAGTGGATGTAGTTTGAACTGAAAGGAAAAGGAAAAAAAAAACAGCTGAGAGGGTATGAGACAAGTGCTCAAGTCATGACCAGTGCACTTCAGGTCTACAAAAGTATCCAGCTGAAGTCTCGTTGAGTGTAGGATCGAACCCGGGAAGCACTGCACGTCAAATCCTTCACGTAGGCCAGAAAAACTCACCGCATGTTGCATTTTTTCCGCCCCCAAGACCATCTCTACCAGATTGTTCCCCTTTTTGCCAAGAAGTTTTACTATCTCATGCCACTGAGAGACCACAGTCAAAGCATTGCAGGGGCCCAGGATTCAGGGCAAAATTTCATTACGCAGAGCAAGTCAATGTCAGGAAGAAAAACGAGTGAAAAAACCTTTCGTACCTCTCGAGAGTTGAGTACCAAGTGCTTAGATGTAATTTGAGTGTACAACGTTGGTAACGGATGTCGATGAGAGTTTTCGTTCTGAACGAAGAAGAAAAGTAACCCTGTAGCGTGGCTTTAGCGCCCGGTACGGTTTAGTGTTTTAGCGCCAGGGCCCATAAAAGTAACACACTAGGGTTTTAACCATGTACCTCAACGACATCAGCCTCTGGAATTTTGTCCCTCCTCCGCTTTACCGCTCTCTTTCTCCTTTCTCGAGGATTCCGTCTTTATGAAATCATGGTGGTTGGCTAGAAGCCTAGCACCAGGGATATAAGTGTACAGAGTTGAATCGGTGAGTGTCTTGATACCTTTTGGGTATCTTTCTCTGATAGTAAGATTCGAAGTCCCTATTGGAATGATACGGCCAGGGTATATAAGATCATGGGTACCTCCTTTGCTACGCTTCTGTACAACTATATTTCAGACCTAGGTGAGTTTAGGACGCTACTCGAACGAAATGGTAGACTCAAAGAACGCCATGTTCCAGCTATTGCCGTCGTGATGTTATATCCAACCCTACGAATTTCATATACCCACGTAGATAATCAATTCTCTGTCTCCTCTCCGCCCACGATGAAACACCCCCCCCAAATTTCCATCCAGCTTACCTCCAACACATCACCTACCATAACATATCTCTGATGCAACCCCCAATACACAGAAGAATGGACCGTTATGCCCTATGGAATCATCGGATGTAGGCCACTCGTAGAGGGAATCCCAGGCAACGCACCTGATCCTTCTTTAGAGGTGGGCTGTTGGATACCTACTACGCTCACCCGCACCCGCACGAGAACGCTCGCGGGGAGGTATATTCGTTGGATGGAGTGGATGGGCTGACGTAGAAGCGGTCGCTGCTGCTGTTGCGCAGTACAACGCTGCCTCTGCTTCTGCCTCTTCCGCTTCCCCTGTTTCTGCTTTTCATTCCTTTTCTTCCGTATCCATCTCTGCCTCCGCCCGCCGGTGGTGTCGTCGCTAACGCTGCGAGTGCTAGCGGATGTGGAAGTGGAGGTACAGGCTGAGGTGGAGACTTGGACGTTGATGCTCAAGAAGACAACGAAGCGTTTAGAGAATTCGAGCTTTGGAAGGGGATAAGTGATTCCGGGTCTGCGTCTGCGTCTGAGGCCGCGGAAGTGCCTACTGTGTCTGCGGTGTCTGCGGTGTCGGTTCCTGAGGTTGAGGTGGAGGCGGAAGGCGCATGTTAGGTCCCGACGTCGAAAATCGAAAAGTGGGAAAAGTGGGGGAAACAAAGTCCATATCTAGGAGCGGTTGTATGCCCGGTGTGTATCGCAGGATGAGATGCAGTTCGGGAGGTACCCGTGGCCGGCTTTGTTACAGCATATTCGGGAATAGACTCCTCCTCTTCCAGTGATGAATATCCATTGGTGATGAAATGTTTCCAGTGGGATTATACGTTGGACGTATCAGATGCTCTCATCGACTAGCGACGGACGGACATACTTATAATAGATTGTGTCCGTAGTTGAACTTGCAGGAGGGATCATCAATCATCAATCTCAATCTCAATCTTACTCGATATCACTTTCGTTATCGCTCTCGTTCTCGTCGAACCTCGATGATACTGACATAAACGGATTTCTGGTAGGGCTAGTGTCAGTACCAGTGCCAGGAGTAGTGCGTGTGAGTAAGAGGAATAGGAAGAGCGTAAGAGTGTACTTAGATGGTGCGTGTACATTGTCTCGCCATTTTCGAATTTGTGCAACCTCCTCAGTTTCTTTTGGCATGCATGGCTGGAACGTTAACCAGGAGCACCACTGCCGTTGGTTGGTTGGCCGTTGGTGTCGGAGAGAACGGACTTAATGCTGATTACAGTTTTATAGTTTCAATCAGGGGACGTATGTAACACGGAAATAAGTAGTCTCCTTGCGCTTGCAAGTTAAGTTGCCGCCACTGCATGCACTACTTTGCCGAAAATTTCGAAGCTCAGTGTAAGTATGGAAGAAACGATGGTAGAAACGATGTGTATGTATTCATCTGTAGCCACAAACCAGTATTCGTGATCATTCGAAGCAGATACCTCTACAAATGCTACAACACCCCGTCAATCTTTCCTAAAGTCAGTTGATCACCCTGATAAAGCACCCCTTCGGAAGCTAGCGGTGAGTCGATCTCATTGGGAAATAGTAGAGTGGTCCCTCGAGGATCATGATGTAGACACTTGCGCTAGCTGCTAATCACCGAATCAAGATGATTACGGTGTTTATGTAACTTGAACTTTTCACGGAATCGATATTGAAAGGCTCACAGCTTTACAGCTAGGTGTCCTTCCGACCAACGGGATTCTACGGCGAGCAACGGTGCCACTACTAGTTGTCTTTATCACTGGTTGACCATAGTCTTGAAACGTCATATCGGTAGCATATACAGATATTCATGTACACAAATATTCCGATTACGATGGGAATGTCGCCTTATGCCATTCAAATATGACGCCCTAGCTTTATGGCTTACTCTTGGCTAATTCAGAATTAGACTCCATGATGCAGATAGATAGGCAGTTTCAGATTCGAACCTCACAGCCAGCTCTAGAAATGGAATAACCTTCAAACACTTTCAAGCCCGCCCGAGCCCGGTACTCCACACTACTTACTCCACACTACTTGCTACTAGGTGACCGAAAGTTGACTCGAAGAGAATTGGACTAAGACGTAGACTCATCTATTGGGCACAGTACTGAGCTTCGTTGGTATTGCAAATGCATATATAAGGCATCATTTGAAAGTTTTGTTTCCTCGCTCTGGCAGCCCCTTCTACGTTATCCACTTCTCTGACGACAGGTTTCGTCTTCTCCTTACAAGTTCTACTCAACGCAAACTATCCACTCGCATCCAAAATTTCACTATGCATTGTCTCTTGGCATTTTTCCTCTTGCTATCTCTTGCTCTTGTCCTATGTATTCAGCCCGTCACTAGTAGACCTGCTGCTTTGCATCCTAGGCTTCCTGACCCCTTAAAGAAACCAGCAACAAAGACACCGGTCACTCCACCACCGAAATCACCTCCAAAGAACCCACCAAAGTCACTTCCACCAAAGACACCAGTGACTACACCGCCAAAATCACCTCCACCAAAGACACCAGTGGCTCCACCACCAAAATCACCACCACCAAATGTGACCACACCCAAGACTGGGGCAACAGCTAAGCCCCCTGCTAACATCCCATCAAAATCTCCCAGTCCAGCCTCCAATTCATCAGTAGAATTGGTATGTATTCCTATCAATTGTGTCTTGAGTTGCATTCTTATGTGAACACTAGCCTGCTGGGTCTGAAGCTGCATCATGCCCTCTCCAATCCTCCAGCACGTCCAAGAGGGATATTGTGAAGAGGACTGATGTTTGCGGAATTAATGGACGCATGCAAACACTTGCCCGGGATGGTTGCACTGCAAATTCTGAAAGTATAACCTTCAACGACTTTAATGAATTGCAATCTGTGAGGAACAGCTTTTTCATTCTTCATAAATAACTAGTTAAATGCTTTTCATAGAGCAAGGGCAAGGTAGATGGCACCCAGTGTGGTTAGTCCTCTCTCACATCACCATATGGTTTATTAACTGATATAATTTTGGATAAGATCATATCCTGGAGATTCAAATGGTCAAAGCTGCTCTTCAAGGTCCAATATGTGATGCACTTAATAAAATGATTGGAGTTGCACAAAAGGAGAAGGTCTCTGTGGATGGGTTATCTGTTGTGAAAAAATCTGTGCTTGACACTCTCTTTGTCAAACTCAATGGTGATGCCCATAATCTGTACTATCTTAGTACAGCTGAGAATCAGGCAGTATGTCATTCTCTAGGTTCTATCATTCACTCATATCTAAAGTCTGAGCAGAAAGGGAGATATGTTACAAGGATGCTAAGTGGGATAACCCCAAAGAAAAGGCCAAGTCAAGCCTTAAAGAATGTTGGTTCATACATTCTTTATGCAGATGGCAAATGTGGTCCACAGCCTGTCACTGAATTTGCTGGTCAATTGGACCAGGTTGTAGACAACATCCTATCTGAAACAGCACAGCAAGCTAAAGCAGCAATTAATGCAAAGTTAGAGAAGGGTGGAGCAAAGAGAATAATGGATCTCTGCCAGGCCCAACTTACTGAAATTGATACTCTTCTGGTGAGTTTCTCTAGTGAATTCAAACAAGAATAATAAACTGAATAATAAATTATCAGGCAGGTGCAAAGGGGAAAAAGGCTATCACTGAGAAGTGGAATTCCTTTAAATCTGCAATTATAAAAAGAACTGGATCAGAACAGCAATCCTGATGTAGACTCTGGTACAAAGTAATCAGAATATTCTACTAGTGAACTAGGATATGTATTACTATTAGAATTGTACCCATTCTATACTCAAATGATTTACAGCTATGTCCTCATGCTACATTGGTCTCATTATAATTCCATGTGTCAGCTATGATTCCCTCTTCTTTGGTTATAATGCTCAAGGAAGTTTATAAAATCTTTGAAGGAGAAATACAAAGACATGAGAAATTCAAGACCTCAATACTGAGACTACGGCACATGATTGAGGCATAACTCAACAAGTGATGTGACAATGAGTTAGGCACCCTAAGCCAGCATTTGTGAGCAGTCGTGGCAGTCTGGGAGACTCAGCAGCTCAGGGTTTTCGCAACGCCAAAGCACCAGTATGTGGTGGTCCGGGACCAAGCTCAGGTTGGAAGGCTGACTCAGCAGCTCAGCTCAGGGTACGTTGAACCATGTCCTCAATGACATCAGCCTCTGGAAAATTTGTCCTCCCTTCGGTTTACCACTTCCTTTCTTCTTTCTCGAGGATTGCGTCTTCATGAAAATGAGAAAATATTCGGTTGTTGGATAAGGATTCTAAGGATGGAATATAAAGTTGAATCTTGGTGAGTGTCTCGATATTTTGGGTCTTTTCTCTGCTAACAGGATTCGAAGTTTGTATTCAGAAAATACTACCGAGCTATATAAAATCATGGATACTTTTCTTTCGCTATGCTACTGTACAATGATATTACAGACCTAGGTGCGTTTACGATGTCACTCGAAATGACACGAAATGGAAAGAAACGATAGGATTCAGCTCAAAGGATTACCATATTCCACGTATCACCATTGCATGGTGCTATATCCAACCTAACAAACCTCTTCTTTCCAAGTAAATAATCAAGTCTCCTTCAACTTCCCTTTCTCCCTGCCCTCGTGCTACCAGTGCCCATAAACCCCTCCTCATCTCCATCCACCATCAAATCCATCCACATCTCTATCCATATCGCCTCCAACACATCACCTACCGTAACACACCCTCGATACGCAGAAGAATGTACCGTGAACCCTCGCGGAAGCTCCGGATGCAAGATACTCATAGACAGTATCCCAGGCTCCGTAACAGTGTCATCCAAATACCTAGATAAAAGGTGTCCACTACCTGTTCGTATGGTCCCCAAAGCAACTCGTATCACCGAAGGAGATGATACACTTACGCCCAAGTTGATATCTAGGAGTGGTGGTACACTTACGCCCAAGTTGATATCTAGGAGTGGTGGTACACCTGGCATGTATCGCAGGAGGGGATGAAGCTGGGGAGGTATGGAGCTTTGTGATGGAAGGGGTACACAACAATGTTTCCAATTCCGATTCAGCAGTGGCTGTGTCGGTGTGGGCGCTTCCATATTGGTGGAAGCGCTGGTTGCGGAAAAGTTGCACACAGACCAGGTGTTCGAAATCGACCTGGTCGATGAGTACGGCGGTGAGGAGTGAAGAGACAGGTGGCGCTGTATCGTAAGAGACAGTTGGTTGTTGGGCAAGAGGAGACTAATGTGTATCGGCTGTGGTTGGCTCGTCTGACATCAGGAAAATCCCCTTTGCTGTCAAGTCACCTGAGGTCTTACAGACATTCAGGGTTGCCCAGGGTTTGGCCTAARATTCAAGCCAAACCTGGGTAACCTGGGGTGACCTGGATGACCTGGGTGACCTAGGGCTGGTAATGATACTTATTAGATTAGAACACAAAGAACTTAATAWWTTTCATTAGATTGGGCTGCTTATGTAWTCATAAAAAACTCGTCCATTAGAMTCAGAATGTRATGGTTTGTATTGAAAATGTATACAATGTATACAAGAATCTAATCARAACACAAAGAAATCAACACTTTATTAGATTGGGCTGCTTATGTAATCATAAAAAACTCGTCCATTAGACTCAGAATGTAATGGTTTGTATTGAAAATGTATACAATGTAT
>RCHF01003138.1:0-21717 GCA_003987895.1 Neonothopanus nambi | reverse complement strand
CCATGTTTTCGAAGGTAATAAGCTCAAAAGGAGAAAAAAAAAGAATTCGGTGCTTGTGAGTGAAAGTTTGAATTTGAAACCCAATACCACGGCACCGGCCCCGCCGCGGATTCACCCACGTCTACATACAGTCGGGGTTCCTGACGCATTCGGTACCTTAACCCTGCACCTGCAGTACGCATTGAATAGGATTACATGTCGTAAATTAGAGTACAGAAGACATTGAGTGGATACCTGACCTATACAAGCGGTACATTTAGTTTACAAATATATATCTACGACCCGAACACAAAACCAAAAGTGAGGGCGTTGAAAAGATTCGTTCGAGATCATGCAAGAAGTTCATAGATCGCCACTAAATCCAGTAAGTAACAGCTGTCGATCCCATAGGCTCGTCGGTCTGAGTTTTATTGTTTTCTTCATAAAAGGAGTGTGGATTGCTTAAGATTGTCTCGCATAAGCATGTCCTTGACTGAAAAAAGCCCGGTCGTTTTGTCAGCCAATATATCCTTTCTCGCAGACAGAGCTACACGTACCAGAAGCGATGACCTTTTGTGTAGAAAGAGTGTCCTAAAAAGAACGCAAAAGGGTCACCGTCATCAAATGAGCATTGAAGGAAACAATCAGTCATCATACAGTCACCGAAGTCAAATGACAGTAAAAGGTCCTGGGCAACGGTGAGCTCTCCTTGAGGATACCAGCTGCGGCTCCCCGTTCAGTGACAGAGAATGGAACATAGGGTTTGATAAATGACTGACCAAACTTCTTTCTCAAGTCTTCGAAATTGATCGTTGAGGTAAAATCATACGAGAAAGATCTGTGAAGATGCACTCACAGCTCGCGGCACTGTCAAAATCGTTGGGTCGATTCCCATACGACACCACGTAGTCTTTCAGCTTGATCCCTGACGCCAATTTCGTGGACATTATATCGCATTTGTTCAGGAACAAGATGAGGTCCGTCTGCTGAAGAAGTTTGTTCGCGACAATACTTGTCCATAGCAGCACAGAGTCCTCCTGAAAGATAGAGCAGTTAGCCCTGGGAAAAGTCACAACTCCAATTGAAAGGAGAGAAACCAACGTACCAGTCTGTTGACCTTGGGTGCTTCGGCCAAGACTTGGTCAAACGCCGAGATGGGTGCTAAAAATATTATAGCATCCATATTGTCAAAGAAAGGGGCCCAAGCCGCTACAGTAACGAAGAGACCCGAGTCATTCAAACGAAAATTCAACGTGATAGGAGAGGTTGTTACCTCGCTAAATTCGACGCCCGCATCAGTGAATGCTCCTCTCCAGACAGATGAAAAACCTCGTACCAACGACCTGTGCCCACCGACGTCAAATATCCTCCAATCGCCACCTAAACCACCACCTGACGCAACAGAAGATTTAGCACATTTTATAATCTCTCCCGGATTTCCTCGACGCGACTAACCTATGGTCACTTTGATGCGGTGCTCGGACACTCCCTACTCGCAATTGAATAAGTTTCTCAATGTGGAAAACAAAGTCGCACTTACGAGCGTTTTGAGCCGTGCTCTGAGAATGTGATCTGGCAATAGACGATGATTTACAGTCATGAGAATATGTCGCAAGGAGATAGCTTACCATTACTCGGGAGATACCGAGCAGAAGTCACCTCATCTAACGAGTCAAGGAAGCTTTGAACTAGTCATGATCACGCATCAATCTAGATGAAAACGGAAAGACTTACAAGCCAGCCATTTCTTCCAGACGGAGATTTTGTTTCTCAAGCATATCCTGAACAGACGGATGATTCCAAAGCCTTTTCATGTCTTCCGCGCACTAAGAAAGCTATGAATAAACCGTCGGTCCAGGCGGAAACGAGAACCTTACCTCGTGAAGAACTCTTCCTGGATCATTCGGATCATCCCAATCAACCAATTCTTCGCTATCAAAACTTCCTCTCTTGCTGGGAACCAATTTGTTGAAAAGATCCTTCCACGGCACGGTAGAGTTCACGGCTACCTCCCTCACGACGTGCTTCGTTCTCTCAGGGTAGCGGACAGGTGCTAATTCCGTTGTACCCACTTCACTGTAGTCTGTCGGTGTCAGTCTACGTGTCAATAAGTCTTCGACGTGCAAAAGGGGTGCTAAGCGGGTCCGAAATTCCAGCACTTCTGCGTCAACGAGAGCGTCAGAGGGTAATGGAATCTCCGAGCTAAGAGGTGAACTCGATGCCGAGGTCGACTCCTTCGAGGAGACACGAGGGCTGGGAGAGGTAGGTCTAGTCATTGCATCCAGAATGACATGGATGGACCGAACTACATTGAGCTGAATGACTGCTCGCCATGAAGCACGTTCACCCGCAAATGCCTTGAGTGATAAGGTGTGATTGAGATAGCATTTACGGTAACCGAGATGAGACTGACTTTAGGGTCATGCATTAGCTGGAAATCTAAAGCAGGAACGCACTGAGAAGGTGGGTATTAAGGACGGAAGCAATACAACGCTTACTCTTCAAGAACGTAGATTTTCCTGCGTAACACCTTCAGGAAAAGAGTCCATACTATTCGCATCCGCAAAACTCACCAGATTCGCTTTGCCCTGAGTTCGTCTAATAAGTATAGCTTCGAGATTTAAGGCACTCATGTAAACGCACCAAGTAATAGAACGCGAACTGGTTTTGGGGCCCTCCTCTCTGCCTGTCGTTGACGGTCCAAATCATCATCTATCGCATCCGACACCCTCTTCGCTTCCAACTCGCATTTTACCCGTGCTTCCTTTTCCTCGGCAGACTCGTCTGGTGGTGGTGACATGGCCTTGGTAAGAGGATCCCATTCCTCCATGGTTGGACTAAGAATTCTAGATGGCATCGTCCAAAAGGTCAAGAGGGGCACACGTAGGAGCAAAGTAGATTATTTAAATAAAGCCATGGAGACGCCTAGATAAAAAGTACAAGATCAAGTTGATATTCCCATAAGTTTCACTCCCGGCGAATGATGGGCTGAAGCTTACAACAACCACATGTCAAATGTTTCCTCGAGCGCTCGAAACGTCGACTATTACTCTCTGCTGCGTTCCTGAACTATTCTGTACAGCTTTCTATCTCAAATGAACAGTCTAAAGTGCAATAAAATTCACTTTTGCACTGGAATTTCTCGCAGTAAGTGGAATTGCTCGCCTAAGTCGACGTCGACATCGGCGGTCATTTCATTGTTGAAGGAACTTTGTGCTTAGTCATCTCAGACCCGACTGATGATCAGATGCCACTGTTATTCGAACGACAACCCGTGCCTGCAACCCATGAACGTATGAACATTCAATTCAATTTCTATAGACTCACCGAGTTATGTATCTATCTTCTTTCAAACTTATCTGATGCGATAACAGTTTTTCAGCTGCAGTCTATCGATCTTCGCCTATTTCAAATGCTCAGTGTCGAGCTCTGAATCTGTGATTCGAACATGGAACGAATTCATCAGCCATAGTAGGGAATTATATAGCCCTTCAGAGACGGACATCAGGACGTCCTGATTGCGTGTTAGTCCTCGAAATGCTCTGCTATGGATTGGACGCCCAAAACTGATGATGACTACCGGGGATACTTCCCCGTACGAAGAAGACATGTGTACATACTTTGGCTCCAAGATACTCGCGCTGCGGTCAAGCAGGGTCAGGTTTTAGAAGATTGACATTGACAGCCGATTGTATGGGTGACTGGGTCTTGAAAGGTTTCCTGTGCAGTCGTCGGGCTCGCCGGTATGTGTACATCGTGGGTGGTCACGAATGGAAGCCTAGAAGAAAACTCACAAATGAGTAGCCTCTGTTAGGAAAGGCTCTCTCGGCGGCTTTGAGAATCAAGTCAGCGATCCGACTTAGCTGAGATGTCTATCACTCTCCATTAGCAGCTTTCTAGCCTTGTAGGGCCAACAGCTCTCTCCGACCAAGCCAATGCTCTCGTCTGACATACAGCAGTGGGCTGTAGGTGTGCCTGCCTTCGCCCATTCTCATTGAATGTGACGAGGGTTGCAATAAGCCCCCTATCTGGTGAGCTGTCTTCTTTTGATGCTCCACTATAAGAATGATCAATGTGCGCCCTACAGCGAGAAGCTGTAGAATATCTTGTAGGAATGTTACCTTTCTTGTTCAAAACTATTCTACTTCCTCCGCGATCAAGCAGGAGATTCTTCATCTCCTGCTGTATATGATATATATTGACTTTGGATCTCCCCTGTGAAAAGAAACGCCTGCTCCTCATCTCTTATCCCATCTAGGTTGCACACGTGCAACCCAATATATGCCAGTGCCGCCGGGAACTACTATGTGCGGGACGATTTTTCATTGGCCCACCACACCTTGACGTACGATGAACGCGGCCGTTTTCTTGTGTTTTTACTTCTTGACAGCAGCCACCTTGCAGTCCAGCGAGGAAATTGAATGATGGACACTTATTGCGGACGTTAAGCATGGTTGGGTACGTCACTATGTACTTACTTCTTCCCGTCTCCTCAAACAAGCGATAAGCAGGACATGAATCACCCTTAGACATTCATTGATTTCATCAGCTTTGATACTAGCTGTAGTATTGTCGTATGCGACCCTACCTCAGTCAACATGGCAACGCCGTACACACCGGAGAGGTTGCTCACCTGTCATTCGCTTCTTCGTGCGCCGTTGTTTTTGACTGTTCTGTTGCCAAGTCGTTAGTAGCATCGGAAGACACCGACCAGCCTGAGACATAGGCTTCCTGCGAGTCACTTCACTCGGATCGGCGAAAAAACATACCTATGGCTTAATGTAGGTAGATCTTCTTGGCTTTGTATCCACCGGAGACAAACTATCCTAGGTCAAGTGCTCTTCTCGATCATGATCATGGCCACGCCTTCAAGAAATCTGTCTTGGCTGTCGATCGCTTATACACATCAATCGAAGGTCGAGGATGAAACGAACTAGAATCGCTGATTATCTGGGTACCCCATAGCTACTGCAGCGTGGACCCCTCATGGTCAGTGAGCATAGCACCTTGAGATCAAGTTCTCTTGAATCTTCTGGTTCCGGCGTGCCGATTATCCTCCTTCCCTTCTTGCCAACATTAATTAGCTTAAAGCCGCCGGTATGCCTGATCTTGTGCTGGCTTTGGATTAGCTTTGGATTAACAACTGTACAGCTTGACCTTGACATTCATCTTGCAATCGGGACGTCCTTCCTTTTCTGCTATTGGCCCATGCTTGAACCGATATAACTCAGAGGTCAGGTCTAGAACAGGCAGTATGTCAAGTCCGTCCGCCCTGAATACATGTATACACTTGGAGTCTTTCAAAAGTCTCTGTCTGGAGTTTCGGAGAAAATCTGAATTCAGTATTGTAAGATCTCTCATTCAGTTCCTCTTCTTGACACACCCTGGTCCTCCCGAGGTCGGAACGGAGTTTCTACAGATACAAAAGTTGAGTCAGGATTGAGTCCCGGAGCCCCGCCACGTAAGTACTCTGTATGCATGGACAAACAGCGAGAGGAGCTCTCTTCCGTTGGTGCAGTGAGTGTTGATTGTGATTATGTCTTCAAGATTTGTTTTCGGAAGCTGACATTCCGGTCCAAGAGAGATCTATTGTATATTCCGACTCGGGTGGCGCGGGGGAGCGCTTCAAGCGTCAGCTTCAGGTTTTGAAGTATTGTTCCGCTCAAAGGTCTCCGTCGGTGTCCGACTCGGAGGACTTCGAGGTAGGCTTGCGACGGCCAAAATTGAAGAGGCCGAAACACGTCTTGTCAATCCCGTGGGTAAGCTGCGTACGCTGCCGTGCACATACATACATATCACCTGTATGTAATAAGTAGATCTCCCCACGCGACAAAGCCGGTCGAGCTCTCGAGTTTCAGAAGACAATCAATCAGCCTAATCCGATGCGCGATTCAAGGTGGGATGCGCCACCCTCGCTTGCTTACTTACTCGCAGTATTTGGCCTCATCTGGCGTGCTGTTGAATTGGAATTGAAACCCATGAAGATACTTGTATGTGTATGTATGCGTATGTACAGATGTATATCTATCTGTACATCCCAAGACTTCACATGTCTTCCGACCTCCGTACTCCGTGGTCATCGTCTGTCCGGCGCTTATTGTGTTGTAGAGATCAGTCCCTTCACCGGTATCGAAAGCTACGGACCCGGCTGTGTCGTTTCTTATTCAACCCTATCATTAATCATACGTGTCTCTCAAGCTCTTGTAATAGATATTGTGGATGACGAAAGAGTCAAGCTCAGTAGTAGGCTTAAGCAGTGCGAAAAGCTCATGATTTTTAGTGAGCTTTGAGCATTAATGCATGATGAGTTATTGCTGTGCTGTAGTACTCCAATAATCAGATGGCTCACAATGCACATTGTCAGGATCTGTTGTACCTGTAACGCGAGAGCTTTTTACCGTTCTGGGGTCCGAGGGACGAAACATGAGGCTCACAAGCTGGAGATGGGGGTATTATACCCATATAGGGCCCTTCGGACGCGTCCCCGAAGCCGCGCAGGTATTCCGAGTACGTACCCTCGCTCCGTATCATCCAAGAAAACGGAGGAACACATTAGTTGACGGGCTTCACGGACGACACCATTGTACTCCTTGCGAGTATGTAGGTGAGGAGTTTATCCGGAGGCCGAAGAGTCGTCCAGGACTAATCACCTTGGAGATACAAGATCCTGCCTTGCTTCCCCTTTACGTCTTTTCGTCTTTGTCAAAAGGCCCGACCGTAAGATTGACTTCCTCGAGGCAAAGGCAGAGGCAAAACTATAATACATCCCGATCTATGTAGTTAGTGAGGTCACGAAGAGTCGATCGCATAATGAATGTTCCTGCCCCTGAAGTTCAATGAACATTCTCGACAACATTGGTCATGTTCCAGACACATTAGAAAGCGGGATTGAACACCGAATACAGAAAACAAAACACCGTAAACAGAGGGGACAAATCCCGCAGACCACTTTTCCGTCAAGGTCGCAACAAAGGTGTTAGTCTAGTCTCTTTGACCCATAGCACTTGAAAATGGCAGACACAGGGATGGACGTTCCTTGGGCCGATGTCCCGCACGAAAAGAGGTGATAGAACGATGCTATTGACCAAAGACCAGTCAGCAAAGACGAACAGGAAAGGATCTGAAAGTATTGCGGTAGACACGGATACATTTAGCCCCTTAACAGTGTTAGCTGCCGGTAACTTTTGCTTTAGACCAGAAAGGATGAGATTCCGAACCTCAATCAACTGCGCCACTTTGAGCTAGCTATGGATTAATGAGCACCATCTCCGGTGGCGCATTCGTGGGCGCTCCTCGTTTCGTTTGAACGACAGCTATCGAACAACACCTCGTAGTTAGTGACTCTTGAAACGCTAGTTGGACGAATCCTGTATTCCCAATAGATGAAAATTTGCAGAGTGATAGTTCCGTAGGCATCGGATGAGCTGTAATGCGAACAAGACAAGCTCGAGAACAATAAGTGTAGATGGCTAGTGAGCTTTAGAAGGTATGGCAGGAAGGTAGGTAATTGGGGGACGACAGGGTAAGCACAGCCTGTAGACTGATCACGTGAATTCTGATGGTATAATTTCAGAATTCCGACAGACATGGAGTCTCTTATTCGCGAAGACTTCGGACAAACGATGATTGACCATTCAAATAGCTGCCGCTTTCGCCTCATTTTTCTACTATCACCCTCTTCTATCTCTCCTCGACATTCCTCTCTTGTCTTATCAAAAACATATTCGCTATGTGGCGCACTCTTCCCACCGAGATGAAGCTCGCCGTCGTCGATTGTCTCGATGCTGGCTCGGATGTGAACGCCCTGGCTATGGTGGACCAGGATACTTATCGGGCTTGTCTACCAGCTACCTTCAAGGTTCGGAACGTCTGTCACTTTTTCAGAGCGTGTGCTGACCTCCTGCCAGAATGTCAAACTAAACAGTCTTAAAGCCCTGCAACGGTTTTTGGAAAACGTGCCACGAGATTACTGTCGCTACATCCACCATCTTGAACTGTGCACGGAAGCAGAGGGTGAAGCTCGAGATGTTCGTGCTCAGACGGAGGTGGTGATTGCGATGCTTCTTGCGTGTTCCTGCCTTGAGGATCTCGTCCTGCGCACCAGTGGGTCTCTCCACTACAGCGTCATTCCATGCTTCCAGTACCTGTACAACCTCAAGAATCTCACTATTAATCACACTGGTCCGGAGGATGTCCGCCCATTGTAAGCGCCCCTTTCTTTCCGCACACAATTTTTTTTTGTTGACGACATAATTCAATAGGAGCGAGCGCCTGGTGGTTTCAATTGCGGCTTCTATCCCCAATCTGCAACGTCTTTCCTTGGACCGAGTGTCACGGTCACTTATTCATGCGCAAGAGTTGCGCGGTGTATACCCTTATGTCCCACTAGTGTCCGGAGACGACGACATTCCCGACCATCCCATCCTAGGCTCGGAGCTCTACCTCCCCTCTCTCCTCCGCATCCCCACCCTTCGCGAGCTCTACATCCGAGACACCCATTTGGGCGACCCCAAATGGACTACTGTCCCGATTGCTTGCCGTCTTCAGGTTCTCCACCTGGGTAGCTGCTACCACGAGAATGAAGACTTCAACAGCGCTTGCACCGAAAGGATCATGGCTGCCGTTGGCCCAACCGTCGATGAATTTTCTCTGACTACATCGGTCTCCGATATCGTTTTTGCCAAACCGACTGCTACACCACTGCAACGCCTTCGGAAGCTTCATATATCCCCTTTCTTCCCTGTGGACAGCATTGTCGACACTATGACCAATCTTGCTGGCTCTCCTATTGAAAGCCTCTCTATGCAATGCCACGACGACGACATCGTAGACGTGTGCGCAGCGCTGGAGGAGTTTTTGACACTTCGCGTTGAACGAGGACCTAACTTCTACGGCAAGCTTTCTCGGATCGACGTGTCCGTTACGGCAAGCGATGATTCCATTCCTGTCGACCTAGAAGAGAATGTGGAGCGTAGAAAGGCGGCTAGACGTCTTCAGGAGCTCTGCCGCGACTTGCGTCTGGCGAGTCAATTCAAGAAGGTGGTACCAGCCGCTGCGGCTTCTCGTCTTGCGCGTTCAACGGGATTTGTCCCCGTCAGGTGGAACTCCGCAATCGACGGTCGTGTCAGGGCCATGACCTTGTAAATGTCGTTGCTAGTCTTTTGTTTTGTTTTAGTTTAGGTATACCATTGTTGCATTTTCTTCGTTAGGGCCCATAGGACAGGCATCCGGGTGTTCATTGTTCACTTCATTCTTCGTTATTGCTAATTTACACAGTTTAATTTATTAATGTTGTACTTCTAGTCTAAAAATCCACATTTTACTTTAGGTAAAGCACGGAAACCTGTTTTCGACGCTTCCTCAGCCTTTAGTAAAGCTTCATTGTCTCCAAAGTGTTTTGAGCAATCCAGTACCTCCATGGTGAAGTACCAATGAAGAGGCACACCCTTAGCTGACTTCTTACGGCTGCATAGTAGACGAGAACCCCGAGTATACTGCGGTCCATCTCATTCTCTGGTGGCGGCGTTCAGGAGACCTTCCTAAGCACTGCATGGCCTGCGCACGTAGACGGTAATTGCGAGAAACTTTTCGGATGACAAAGAGAAGGAAGTGTTAGCACAGAATTTTCCAAACGTCTAGATCCAAGGTCAAGGTTCGCCGAAAGACCTGAACTGACCACCAAGATCTATTGAATGGGCATTACGTGTGGAAGCCTCGATTCCGAGATTTACACTGCACTGCAAACCAATCGGACTCGAGTTATTCCCATCGACAAAGGTTGGTTGGTGAGAAACTCTGATCAAGAGAAGTGTAAGTAAGATACGAGATTGAATATCCGTAATTTACAAGAAAAAATGGCGGAGAAGACGTAGGACCGGTGATTGATCTCAAGTCCGCTGCTGGCAGTTTTGTGCCTTCATGGATGAAATGATTAGGAGATCTTGTGTTGAACTGGAGAGAACATGCTCAACTTCAAAGGGCAGTTGAGCTCATCGCGAGCTCAGATTCTACGCTCAACGTGGAGAGTGTGGAACTCGGAACGAATATGCTATTCCCAGTAAGGGCGACACCACTTTGCACAATGCAAGCACATCAGGAATGGCAGTGTAGTCGATCAAGAGGAGCTCTTCCCGCACTCCAAGATCTAAGAGTACGAGTTAGCACAGAAAATTTTTTTTAGAGTGGTGCACGCACAAAAAGGCTTTCCGATCCAAAACTTTGCTAGATGGATTCCGGAGGCACTCGGAAATCGGAATGCCTTCATTTCAAGTGCTCTCGGCACCTGTCGATCATACTTCAGCTCTAATCTTGGGTTATAGATGATCAGATCTGCAGCGCAGCCTGTAACAGCAAGACAACGAGACGGCACTTCGTCCCCATGACATTGTCAATGATATAGTCAAGATGAAAAAAAATGGCCTATCTTCGTCCTTGAAGCACGGAGTCTTAAACAGTAGAAGCACCGACCTGTGAGATACAGTTGAATGCAGAGAATCTCATGGTATAGGCACAAGGGACATTCGGATCTTACAACCAAGCGTTTGGGACATTTTAGCTTCTTTCAATGTCCCTTGGAACTTGTAAAGGATCTTGGACCCTTGGTCGAAGCATGAGTATGTATGATTCTTGAACATTCATAGTGATTGCAGCAGTGCTCGTGGGAGGCGGTGGAGTAGATTTTGATTATCAAAATACATGCCGCTGGCAGTCATTAGACGCTTCTTTAGATCGTTTCAGGCCAGAGCCTGAGACTTGGTAAAAATTCAGAATCGAACAAATAAGTAGATGGGGGCGTTGTACTGACGCTGAACAGCACGCCACAGATTCAAACATGAGGCCCAAGTTCCGAGTGTAGAGCCTAGATTTTGTCTCGCGACTCGGAGCAGTGATACTGGGACTCGGGAGTGCCGGTGAATCCCATCGATACACTGCTTGCAAAGTTGAGGTGTATAGCAGTTAAAGTTGAGGTAGGAACGATCGAAGTTCACCAGACGCTGTATTGAGAATCCGTGCCGACAGATCGTACGGTGTCACCGCCAGTTAAACCTCTGTCACTGATACGCAAGTAGGGCATGTGGTTCGGACGAAGACTGTCCAAAAAGGTTGAAGCGGGGCACTGTATACTCAGCGGGCTCATAATAACAGCGATCCAGGGGTGCTATTAGGATAATTATCGCAATCTTCAAGTAGGTAGGAAATCTTCTACGCTACTTACTTCGAGCGCACAGAAATCTGGCCACGACAAAAGAAAATTATTAAAACGAAATACAGCAAAACGAAACTTCCAGTTTGAACGTACCGAGATCTGAGAAATCTTTGTATAGACCGATCAAGGCAGCTTATCTGACTGGTCAAAAGAAATGATAGCTCGCGTTGATGCTAGCTGATTCTAGTCAGAGCCTCTGCACGAGGCGCAGCGAATGGAAGCAAGTGGAAGTACTTACATAGGACTATTAGGCGCTTGCTGTAGATGTACAAGCGCTCGTCGGAGATGTAATTTGTAAGCGGGCCCCAGGTGCCCAGTATATCAATACCGCCAGGCGCCTGGCAGTATCCTGGTACCGTGGTTCATTTCGAAACTGTTCAGTTCATTTCATTGAAATTTCAATGAACAATTTCATTCTGTTCATTCCACTTGGCTTACATTCCATATACTCAGTGGAATCAATAGATCCAATGAACCAATACTTCTGTGCTCATCTCGCGAATTCTTCAATTTCTGGTTGGCGGGCAGTTTTCGTGACGTCTGGTCCTCATCGTGGTAGGAGTCGACATGCGCGCGCAGACCGTGGCCTACAACTGCACGGTAGATTTTATTTTTGGGTAGTGTTGACAGGGTGGGTTTCCAAGTGTCTGGTACGTTCAATACTAGTACTGTCGAAGTTCCCGGAAGTTCACGTTTGCCTTTTCGMCTTAACAGCGTGTTATATGTTCTTGCGCCGTGCCGTAGAATTTCTGATATAACCTTTTGATCAATGATGTGATAAATAAGCTCACAAAACTAACTGCAGAGGAAATTGGTTCTCTGCAAACAGAAACGGTATCTCAATACTCACTTAACAGATTATATGTTTATTCAAATTCGCACTTCGAAAGCCGGCCACGTAGACATCAACCTCCACCTGCGTCTTTTATCTCGCTGACAATCCATGCACCGTATGTCCATGCCACTTTGTGCATTTTCTGACATTTACAGCTTTATATCTACCTCAGATTCTATTCATGAAAAGGCAACTCAATGAGAACTCGAAGCAAGGCCCATCGAAGGGGTCCAAAATACCGCGTCTTGCGGCGCCGCAAGACTCTTTCAACCCTGTGATAATTGTAAGTTCCTTTGCGCATTGGCAATTTTTTTTTTTGTCTTTTGACAAGCTAATCGGCGTTTTAGGTCCACAACGAAGATATACAACGTGAATTTCGCAACAAAAATACACCTTGGGGTCTTAGATATGAGATTGCCCGTCGTACTTGTGGCGAGACGGAATTACCTACGGACTATTTATCTTTTTTGGCCACTCTGAAGAAGAATGCAACGAATGTGGAAACGGTCCCGCAAATCGAAAAGTGGGAGCAGAAGAATTGGTCAGAGGAGGAGATTTCAACAAATGTACGTTTCAGCCAGCATTCGACAGTGCTTTACGGACTTCTCATCTATTATTTACTCAGTCTCCTTGGGCCGAGCTCGACAAAGAAGAGGAAGCTTTAAGCAAGGATGAATATGCGGGAATTGGCAATAACCCGAAATATCCCGGATGGTGGGCAGGAAAAGTTGATTTCAGAGCTACCCTCAAGTTGGTGGATGGCAATTTTCGAATTGTTCTGGAACGTTGCGTGTTGGGACCTTCCTGCAAGCTCAAGAGGAGATTTGGCTCAAAGTGTATCCTGCGCGTAAAGGTGCAAGACAAAATACGCTACGACGACAAATCTGGTGTAATCGAATACTTCAAAAGACCTTTCATCATATGGGACGCTGTCTTTCGAGCTTTTTATGCGAAAGGAGACACGGTCTTCTTGTACAAGACCGATGAAGTCATGAAGAATGGGCGTTTAATTGAGACTATTTCGTCTCTCTCTTTGAACCAGTTCATTGAATGGATGAATCCGACTGCTACCAACACAGAACAAGTTGGTTTCCTTATTATTTGTTCATTTCATCCAAGGCTAAATGCTTGACCTATGCAGAAAATGTGCAAATGGGCGTCACGGATGGCGCTTGGACTCTCGAGTTCTGTTCCTGGACCACGCTTTGCTCCGGAGAACATCAAAGATATTGGAGATGTTTGTGAGTGAGATGAATGATGTCCGTTGAATCATCTCTCCCTAATTCTTAACAGTTTCCGATGAAGGATCAGATATGACTGACGGCTGTGGTTTATCGACCATAGACCTTCCGAAAGCAGTCTTTCATATGCACCATCTCGATACTATCCCCACTGCCATTCAGATGCGAATTCGTGGTGCCAAGGTGGAATACATGTTCATGTTTTACGACCTGTACATGATGGCTGATTGTTATGCAGGGTCTATTCTTAATGGATCGCGAACTTGAGGCCTCAGGACAGCCGGAAGTACAAGTACGAGGTTCTCAGGTCAAAATAAATTATTCGCCGACCGCTCCTCTTGATCCATCTCATTGTACGATTGACCTACTTCGGTTCTCGCGAGTCAGGATTCCTGCTCGGACTTCAGAAGAGACAATCAAAAATCTTCATCACAATGGCGTTCCAGAGGACGTTTTCAAGGAGTTGCTCGAGACTCGCCTTCGTGAGACCGTCGGAAAGCTTCTTGCATGGGATGGTAAGAACGCCATGCTCAAACTTTGGCTTGAGCTCGAACGGGCGGAGAATGTTCTGCCTGCAAGGAGAGCACGAGAGTCACCAACTGATTCCCGGTGGAAAGGATTCGTTGAGCAAGAACTCGACGAGGATTTGGACGAGGACGAAGACGACCTTGGTAACAAGACGCAGATTCAGCATTCTCTACCGTGGTGGATGGACCCGACGTCTGGATGTCCTTCATCTATGGCAGAGTCTGCCATGAGTGCTCTGGATTCTGGATTTACTCCGCAAGAATGTCCCTATGTGAGGGATAAAATCTTCAACATAACCAAGATGAAGGTTAAAACGATCACCTCAAACTTTCGCTACGATATTCCCCAGAGTGCGAGCGCACTTGTTGTCCCCGGTATGAGAGTCTACGACATTTCAACCATTGTCAGCTGATGAGTGCTACAGATCCGTATGGAGTATTGGGGCCTGATGAAATTCACTTCAAGAGCTCAAGACAAGAATTCCCCACAGAGGATGGTTTGATGACAGATATTATTGTTGGAGACGTTCTGGTGAGCAGGCACAGTTGACTTCTCTTTCTCCGGCTCTAACGTGAATGTAAGATTACACGGAATCCGTGTAAAGTCTCGACTGACGTCCGCAAGGTATGAACCACCTTGTTCGTGCATTCTTAACTCTCACTGGCTCTCTGCAGGTTCGAGCTGTAGAGCATCCACGACTCAGCTCTATGGTCGACGTGATCGTCTGTAGCATTCAAGGATACCGTCGTTTTCTTGACTTCCTTGCAGGTGGTAAGTTTGTTCTCCACAACTTAGGCTCTATCCGGTATCCAATTAGTGGTGAATAGGTGACTATGATGGTGACCGAGGCACTGTCATCTGGAACCAAAGATTCGTCGTGCCTTTCAAAAATGCCGATGAAAAGTTCTCAAAGCCTCCTGATGACATTGATTTGGATTTCGAGATAGATGGGCAGACCGTCGGAGAGTTCCACAACAAATATAGGACTTCCCAACCGGATGTTCGAACCGCTGCTTTGCAGGACTACCTGCTTGGCGCACTTCGAAACCCGTCTGTGGTAGGAGAATATTCCAAATTTCATGAGAACGCATCTTATATGAAGGGTTACGACGCCGAGGAAACTTACAGATTTGCGTACAAGTTAGTTTCACCCACTTTTTCCCTAAAGTTCGTTTAGCTGAAGGCTCTCTAGATTCTGTATCAACCTGGATGCCGCCAAAACTGGCCATAAGCTCCGTCGACAGGTTCATGAAAAGGACAAAACCGCTGGTTTTCATGGTCGTAAACCGCTGTATAAGACCGCGTTGGAGAAGAAGGCCAAATTCTCGTCTACCACAAATGAAATGCCACTTGAACGCCCAAGAGGTTTGCCTAAATTTATTATGGACATACTCCTGGAGGCTGCCATCAAGCAACGCGATGATTGGCTTAGTCGTGTGGAGAAACACTTCTCATCCATCCGTTCTAATGCCCTTGATGAGCACCTCGCTGCCCCGTGGAAAGACGCAGTTGCGCAAGCCAAGAAGAAGGGTGCTCGTGATTACCAGGATGATATGGGGTTAATCTCTAAGCACGTCGAGGAAATGTACGCAAAGCGAAAGAAATACTTTGGGAAGGACTTCACGTCGCAGGATATTAGAATTCGTCAGGACACGTTACGCAAGCTGTCAAAAGAGTTCGCAGCGTTCCCTACTCCAGACAGTTTGAGGACTGTCATGGATACGTCGACGATTGAGAGGCTGAAAGCGTCGTATGCGTATATATATGCTACACAACGCAGTCAGGCCTCGTTTCCTTTTGATATGGCGTTTCGCGAGCTCTGCGCTATCAAGGCGAAGGCTTGCGGGTTGCACAAGGTCTGTGGACAAGGGTTCTACGAAAAATTCAAACTGACTGGGATTCGATGACAAATGACGATTGAACGGAACTGGGACGGCTACATGGATATAAAGTTAATGTTCTCTTGTATCATACTATTGTGTTTTTTTTTGGATTCTCTGACTTCGTAGACTCCGAGTAAGGCTCCGTTATGCTTGTGACGTACTGTACATAGCCTATACTACACTATACCCTATACCTAGCGTAAAAATCGTCGGCAGTACTGTATATTCTATAATATCTCCAAAATCTCCGAACTCAAAATTTGCTTGCTCTATGAAAGTATGTCAACGCGTATAGGCGCGAACGTCATGTGATGGGAAACTTGAGCTGGGGATTCGGGAATCCGAATTCAACCCCGTTTGAATTTCTCCCTTCAATTCATGGGCATCGTTGGCCTCAACGGAAGCTGGCGACTACGAGGATAAGAACTCTTTGGATTTTGGATTGTTCGGACATTACTGCCGCACTAAACGCTTTGCAGCGTAATTAGTGCGACAGACGACAGCTACGCGTGCCACGAGGATTCAATTATATCATGTCGCAAGTTTCATCGCGACCGGACACGAGCCAAGGACAGAGAAGGATTTTGCATGACAAGGTATACTGCTGTCAGTCTCAAGGAAGCTAATTTACTGAACAAAAACTTCAGACAAGCTTTGGAATTATTCCTACCCCGCCGTCACCCACTCATTCATCACCACCCCTCACTCAATCCACCTCGAACTCATCTGTATCCTCACCACATTCATCTACGCCTCCGCCTAGATATAATCGATCCAGGACACGCTATCCTACGGACCTGGGTCGTGTGCCTCTTCATCGCCGCGGAACATCTCAGACTTACGAACCATTTGAAGATCTCTTACGAGAAGCTGGATATAAAGAAACACGGGTATTCACACCCGAAGCTGAACGAGTTGCTGAAGCCTCGGGGAAGGATGCCAGCCCAGCAGGTCAGGAGTCAAAAGGGAGTATGAGGAAAGTAGGCGCTGTGGTCGGATTTCTTACTGGTTTGATGCCTGGTGCTGCTTTGAAACGCTCCTCCAGCCTACGCGAGACTTATCAGCCAGCTAGTATTGCTACTCCAACCATTCAGGAATATTCGCCTCCTCCGTCTCCCATGTCACAGAGGCAGTTGCAGAAACAGGCCGAAAGAACGTCTACCCCGCGAAGTAGCATATCGTCTATAGATGGTCCTAGTCCTACCCCGAAAGCTAAATATCGAGCCCAGCACTCAACTCGCTCATCCGTGTCTGCCCTTCAATCCAATCATCCATACGCATACCATAGCAACGCTTCGTACACTTCTCTAGCATCGAAGCATCGTCATCATGGTCCTCAACAGTCCAGTACAGCTAGACTCATGCGGCAGTATACTGATAATCAGCCTGAATCCCCCCCACAAATGCTCCCCCGTGCACTACCTGGGTCTACACCTACCCTTCCTCCATCATCACCTCTTCCTCACGAACCTCGGCAGATTACTCATACAATCTATCATCCCAGGCCCTCCCGTGCCAGTGCATATCTCCGGCATATGGCTTCTGCACCTAATATGCCACACCGGCCGAGCTCGACACCGGCACATCAAAGCCTACTT
Organism: Neonothopanus nambi; assembly: GCA_003987895.1. NCBI lineage: Eukaryota > Fungi > Basidiomycota > Agaricomycetes > Agaricales > Omphalotaceae > Neonothopanus > Neonothopanus nambi. The sequence continues at coordinate 4,447 of RCHF01003138.1, read as the reverse complement.
CACGCTCAACAGCCACAGCTGTATAGAAGTAAGAGCAGTCGTCCATCCTCCAGAGACGACAGTGACCTTGATGGATTGTACGGTGAGAGCTCCCGAGGAAATGGGGAAGGTGAGGAGGATCACATGCTTCCTCCTATGCCTCGAACATGGCTAGAAACCGTTGCACGGGCCGTGCTATTTGGCGGTGCCGGAGCATACATTGGAGGCCCAACAATATCTTCTGCCAACTCAAACCATCCGCGAAGCACAAGCAATCCCAACAATAAGTCTGCGCGGTCGTCATCCACAGCGAAACAGACGCCTGCTTTGCGGCAAGCACGGAGCATTATTTCGCGTGTTCAAAGCCAGGATAGTAGAACCGCCTCTTTGGAGAATAGCCCAAAGTACCGTGGCAGCAGAACACATGCACATTTACAACGAACGAGAAGCGGCTTGTCGGATCAAACTAATCGTGGTCATTTGTATGTTCCTGGGGCTTACTCTCGCAGTGCAACTGCCACTCCCGTGTCAGGCTCAAGTCGTCCCTCCCTTTCTCCGATGAAATTGGATGCCGGGTCGCTCGCACGACCGGAGCTTCTGTCGAGAGTGGGAAGGGGACGCTCAGAGGCGAGCGAGGGCCAGGTTCGGAAGACGAGGGTAGTATGCCGGAGCGCACCGACGAGCCGGGCCGGATCGAGGACGAGAGGTGGTAGCGGAAGTGGGGAAGGCAGGGAAAAACGACGCAATGAATCCTCTACACGAGTTGAACCTTCCTCTCTGAAGCTGCTGAGGGACCGGGGGAGGAAGGGCTGGAAAGGAGCGGAAAGGGATACCGTGCCAAGTTTGGCCAGAACGAAAACTGAGGGAGATGATGATTGGCATGGATCAGGGAATGGTGGAAGGAAAGGGAAGAGGAAGATGAAAAAGCGACATCAATACAGGTCTGATGAAGAGAACAGGTACCTCAACGGGTGGGCATGGCATGGTAGTGCAGAAGGCGGTGATGCAAGCGAGAGTGGGAGTAACCAATCGTGCTCAAACAGCGAGTTGGATGATGATGAGGAGGAGGAGGAGGAGGATGGCGAACTCGACTTGGCTCAAATGCTCGTTCCCCCAAAGAGACAGAACTCGATTCGTAGTCTGAGGAAGCATCTTGTCGGTTCTAATGGCAGTGTCTTTGCCGCACCTTCTAATCATGGTTCTACTAGCGTGGTTGGTGCTAGTGGTGTCGCTAGTGTAGGCTTGATGAGACGAGGAAGTACGCGTAGTTCCACCGTCTTCGACTCGGGCAACAGTCATACGTATAGGCGCTGGCTGGCGGGCGATACGATGACTGAACAATGGGAGGATGAAGTTGAAGGTGAGACTGGCTCTGGCAGTTTCATAAACCCAAGGGCAAGCACGTCAAGGCGTTCGACCGAGGATGATGAACTTGTCATTCGCCTTGATAATAGTAGTGCCAGCAGAAAGAGCGCGCGACTTGGGCTTCCTGCCGGATGGGGTTTCGTCAAGTCATCGTAAGAGTCTCCCCTCGACCCAAATGCAGTCATCACTTGTTTGTTGTCCTTATTACTACCATTTTCTTACCTTCCTAGCGAGTATGTCAACTGTTATTGCATCTTATTATCGTACATGAATTTCTATTGTCGAGTGCACATTCACTATTCCAATTCATTCTACACACTACTAGCACATTTGTTATAGATATTGCACGAGTATTACTCTAGATCCACTGGTTTATTCATCTGTTATACGTACATTATGAAGTAAAACTTCTTTCTGCTTCTTTTGTATCCACCAGGCTGACTTTTTACGGCCAGAACATACTTATTACATCTAACATGGCACATTCTGATAATTGGCTAAAAGTACACAATTCTTCGAGATCACCACCGGAAAGGGCAAGTAGAGTTAGATAGTGTAAACCAACTTCTCTCTACCGTATTTCCCATCTCTCATGATCTCCAGACCTTCGTGGATCTTGCTCAAACCACCTTCCAAAGTTCGGAGCTTTTGGGTTTTGTATTTGGGACTGCCTTTGCCCTCGACCCAACCTTCGAGGAGGCGAGGCGTGTACTCGGAGACGTGCTCCAGCGCGGCTGCCTTGTCTCCAGGCGAAGGAGGGAAAGTAAGGACATTTCCAAACACAATCTCATAACCAAGCTCAGTGTAGACAAGTGTGAACTCGGCCTTAACGTCTTTGCGACGCTTCTGGGTTTCCTCAGAGACAGGGAGAATAGCAATAACGTTACCGCCGCGGGTGAGAGACATAGCATCCTGAAAAGATATTTGTGATGAGTTCGATATCTTCAATATGTCACGACACAGAGTTGCTACACTTACGACACAGGCATCCGTGGTTCCATTCTCGCCGACTGTGTCAAGGGCATAGATGATTCCATCCTGGCCGGCGGCTGCTTGTATTTTCTTCACCACTTCCGGGTCTTTGTAGTCGAAAACAGCCGCGGCACCGAGTGCTTTGATCTCGTCAAATACGGCTGGGGAGGCAGTAACAATAGGACGAAGACCAGAATGTGCGGCAAGCTGAATGGCGTGGTGGCCGACAGCGGTAGACCCACCCCAGATCAGAATGTACTCAGGCTTAGGATTGGGAGTAAAAGGTTTAGGGATAGGTAGACTCCGCATGTAGAGCGCTTGAACGGCAGTGAGATAGGGAATCTATGACATTCGGTCAGGATAAGAGCAAGACTCTTGACTATGTAGGTACAAGAAAAACGCACCGGGAAGGAAGCCGCCTCTGCATACGACATGCCATCAGGAATTTTGAAGCAAACCGCCGCGACGTAACGGACATATTCTGCATAGGCACCATTGTCGGTTTGCGATGCACCTCCATGTCTATTCGGTATTTTATGGCCTTAGACCTCCTTAGACATCTCAACGAATACCGGTTACTTACGTGAATCCGGCCGCCCGGTCTCCGACTTTCAAATGCTTCACTGCAGACCCCACACTCACGACATCACCAGCTGCATCACAGCCCGAAATCGTTCCTGGAGTGCCCCATGGTCCCAACGCATGCTAATTGCACAGAGATATTACATACAAAGCGTCGAATGCGAAGAGAATTTGCGTACCTTCCAGTCGGTAGGATTCAAACCCACGGCACGCACGCGGATCTAAGTACCACATTATACTATTAGCCTTATGATAAGAAATTTTAAGTCAATCGATACTCACGATAACTTGATCTTCAGGAAGATTCTTGACAAGCTCTTGCGATGCAAAGGGTATCTCGACCACCTTGACAGTCTTATCAGACTGAACTTGAAGAACTTTGATAGTTTCAGGCAAAGACATCTTGCCGTTAGTTAGTAGTTGTGATATAGGAGTGTAAAGGGAGTGCGAGATAATGATAGTTGTGAAGTGGTGGCTTTATAAGAAGAATTGAAAGGCAGCAAAATTCTGCTCCTCGATCGAAGATTCTGGAAATCCATAAGCCATCCAAGCTATGTCTGACTGAGCACGGAGCTACACGGAGCTGAGATCATGATTCATAGTCAATTTTGATCCAACACGCTTGAGAAAGTGAAGCCTGAGGCCTGAGTATTCAAAGTTCTGCCGGAAACTCACCAACCCACACGCCGTGAGCAAGTTCAGAATCCGGGTGAATGGGGCGGGAGGTGCGGGATGGGTTGTTTTGACCCACCAAATTATCAGCTATCGCTTTGACTGACTTATTCGAAACCTTGGAACTGGAGGACCAGATGCTCAGAATAAGCACAAATGGGTTTATGGAGATGTCATTATTCAGAAAACTTGGTAATACATCACCCACTTCATGATTAGATGATGCATTGCAACGTCCGGTATCCCGCCGTTCGCCTGCACGGGATCGGGCGGCGCTTCTGATTTCGCGCCATGTCTGAGGTCACCCATGTCCCATGGTACCACAGGATCTTCAGCTCATTCGGGCTGAAATAACATGAAGGTTACCCGAGATTGGCCAAATACATTTCTGGATAATCATAATTGAAATGATCAGTAATGGCGACTTAAGTTGGTCTCACGAGGTGTGGGTGTGGAAATGACACCACAGCGCTAAACGAGAGGTTCTAACTGGTCCTATGTAAGTGCTAATAGCCATCACATTTGCGCTTTGAATTTGAAGGACTGTTCGATGGGAAACACATGTAGGGAGCTGCGAATTGTCGTGATCAGAAGATGAGAGAAATCCGAGGAGGCTGAGCTTGGTTGTTTTGGCTTATTTTTCCTAGCAGGCTTAGGCATACGATCCAATCAAGAGCAAGCAAGAGCAGGACGCGCGTCGCGTAATTCAATGCTACTGGCCAACTACTGGCTATAACTCACTTATTTGACCCGACTCTTTCTTTTCGCGATGCCTGAAGCAACGGARTTCGCCATCAAGGTCACCTCTGAAGACCCCAAGAAAAAGAAGGAGAAAGATGCCGACAAGGCAGAGGGATCATCAAAACCGACGAATGAG
>RCHF01003137.1:0-10804 GCA_003987895.1 Neonothopanus nambi | reverse complement strand
CATTGCGTCCTTGTGAGCGAGCTCAGTGTCCTTGAGTTCTGCAATAAGGAACATGAATGAGAATTCCATGAAACCACTCAAAGAATGTATGATACTAACGATTTTGTAATTTCACCTTCTCTGCTGCTGTCAGTGTGACAAGACCGGAAAGCCTCTTGGTCTCCCTTTGCTCCTTGTTGATCTTTGCGCGTAGCTGATTTGCCTCGGCGCTAAGTTTTTCCGCATACTGCTCGAAGGTCACAAATTTGTCCCGCCAGAGGTCTGACTCTGTCATCAAGAAATTCAATCTTCGCGACAATCTTCCAATTTTGGTTTCAAGGTCGTCCCGGGCATCCACAAACGCAGTGGCCCGCTTGCGGATGGAGAGTTGGATGTGTTGTTCCGTAGAAGTGAGTTGAGGGGGACGCTTGACTGATCCGAACATTCCGATCCGTTTCAGGAACGACGGCTTTTTGAACTATGGAAACAAATATCAAGATTATGATTATGATTTGTCCATCCAATTGATGTAGACAGCATCGAACCTTCTCCTGAAGAACGCTATCAAACGCTTGGATGATGCGAGTTGAATGCCACCATTCCGGAGGCTTGATCTGGTCGGCAACGGCTGCAGAGGATGCACCGCGTTTTGCTTGGATTTTGCAAACAGGTCGGAACCGACCAGCAGGGAAAGCCTCCTTAAACTCGCTAAGAGCAGATTCAATACCAATCAAGGTTGATACGAGAACACCAGACTAACCTGGGAATTGAATGGTCCGGGTGATAGTAGGATTCAAAAGCAGCTTGCAGCTTTTGCCTATATTTCTCCCTTTGATGTTTGGTGGAGACGCATCCTGGGGGAGGGGAAAGGCAATTCCTGTAACACATGTGAGTGTTGACTCACTATATAAGGCGTACGTGGTTACTCACAGATAATTAATATCCCTGAAAAATCCGTCAATGAAAAAGGTTCAGCCATAGACTAGCTTGAGCGGAGACACTTACAAATCACACACACAGACTTCAGCTGCTGGTTGAACACTGTATCTCGCCTCAGTGGCCAAACCAATGATCCATGGTCCGGGATCATCGATGTAGATTTTAGCATCGCGGGAGTGTACAGCGGGAAGAGCTATGCCGTTCCATCCACGGAGCTCGACCAAATACTTGATAGTAGAAACCGCGATCTGTGGTACGAAGAAAGTGATGAGATGTGTGCACCTGATGACAAACCATTAGACATACCCCAAGCATAGCAGGGTGTCTGGAAAAGAATAGAATACGCCCTGTAGGAGCCAGTGCAATCTATGATGAGGAGTTGAGATGTATTGCTAGAATGAAATGACTCAAAGAAAGCGCTCACTTCACAGATCGTCAGAATGTTGTCGATATTCAAGGCTTGGAACAACGGCCACATAGTGAAGTTGATATCAACCAAACCTCGACCAAAGTCAAGACCCCCAGGAAACCGTGCAATCACCTCTAGACTGGAATCTCCGCTGTCGCTCTTAGGGCTAGCATCGAGCTTGATAAGCTCTCCAGCCCTCGGAGCAGGGTGTGCCAGAATCTTCGAGATCTGAAGCGTATGAGACTGGACGTCTTTTGAGAACCGTGCCCATGAAAGGGTCAGATAGTCTCGCATGAGGTCATAGATCGGGTGACGAGAAACGAGGGCTGAAAAGAGGTGTCAAAACCTGATCCGCGGATAGCAAGACCCACTTACTCAAGGCATAAGGCAACCAGAAAACAGTATCACCAGGCAAAAAGAGGGTGCTCTCACCAGGGCCGTGTCCGACGGTACTTGCCACTTCGAAGTCGCTTTCACTCATGGCGCCATCGGCTTCAGTCTCGCCGCCATCGGTGTCAGCGTCAGCCCAGGGACCCCGCGCGCTCCTCTTCGCACTGCGGCGGGCTTGGAGAGTGGGATCCGTGTGATCGCTAATGGCTCCAGAAACGTCTGCACGTAAATTTTTGATTCGAGATGCTACAATAGACTGCGCAGATTCTTTGCGAGACCGGCCTGCTTCGAGGGTGCGGCGAATCGCACTGCTACGCTCAGCATCAGCGTGTGACCAGACGGTGAGACAGACACCGTGATAAGTTATTGTGCTGCCCACAGTGTCAGCAGCTGACGGGGATGGGCGAGAGCCATGGCCTAGAAGACTCGGAGGGCCAAGGTGAGACGAAGAAGGCCTTGCAAAAGGATCACCGTGGTAAGGATAGTTGAAGGTTGCTGCAGAGGACCTATGGTCTGAAGAAGAGAGAACAGAGGCACGCAAGAGATCGCCAGAAGGAGTGGGTGCCAATGGAGTACTGGGAGCAGGGAGAGTGAACGTGAATGTATGAACGGTAGAGGCCGGCTGCAGAGTGGATGCGATGACTTCAACTTCTCTTGTGAAGGAAAGCTGAAAGGTACGCGTCAGTTGACATTACTGTAGATAAACAAGTGAGAACAACCGACTTTGAGAGCCTTGGAAAGCATCTTTCCAACTTCCTGCTTGCTCAAGGCGCCAGCACCCTTCATGATCTCTTCCGTTTTACCTCGCCTTTTCTTCTTTCCACCACCTGCGCCAGGGCTAACGGTGCTACCGAGAACCTCTGGGCGCCACCAGCGATTGACAGCACCTTCACTGTGGTGAAGGCCAAGAACAGCGTCAGGGTCAGCAAGGGTCCATGTATGAGGAGATTTAGGAAGACCAGAGACGACATAGAGAGAAGTAAGAGGTAAAGAGGGAGAATGAGGCGGTAAAGGAGGGGGGTCACGGGCAGAACGAGTGGAAACAATTGAAGTACGAGCAGAGGCGGGGACAGGTTCCATACTTCTTCGGTGTCTGATACCAAGAATACGAGAAGCTTTGTCAGGTCTGTGAGAAGAAAAACTGGATGATGAAAGATGGCCGACTGGAACAGAAACGTCGACGTAGTCTAACTCATCTGCCAGAGTAGGGTCATCGACGTTGATGATCGGTGCAGAGAGGCTATTCGAAGTCTCTTTAGTCCCGCGCGTCTCTTCTCTGTGCAATGACTGTGCAGAAACAGTCGTCTTGACTATCTTTTCCCCAAGCAACGCGCTCGCAGGCGCTGCATTCGACGTCCTTGTCGACATACTCGCCCGTCGATACTTCCAGCTGAAAGAATGTGGGGTAACTGGAGGGCAAAGTCCACTCTGCCAACCAGCAAGGTCGGTGTAGCTGTTTGCGAGGAAAGCTTTTCGTTACTTCAGGTTCAGGCTACTAATCCTTTCAGGCAACATTTGGGCAACATCAGGAAGAAATATTAATCGTCCCTTCGCTTGGCTTCGCTTAGTATATCACAAACCAACTCCCAAAAAAAACCTCGTCTTATCGTGCTTCGCAATTCCCACATAACTCCACATCTTCTCGGAATATCACCTGCATATGTACTCTCTGAGTTTCCAGGTGCATACTTCTTGAAGAGTGAAGACTGTATATACAACACCACGGCTCACCACGGCCAACCACTACGGGAGACTTTAGCCGTACAGAGAGTGAACGGCGGTAAGTACATTTTAGTTTCCAATGGTACGCGCTCTGATGGAAAGAATTTTATTCTAGCGTCGATCTCCATCAAATAATGTGAATCTTCAAAATATTCTCAGGATGTTCAAATCCACCAGATCCAACCGTTACCATGTATGTAGATGCTCTGTGTATAGTCCGTGTACAGATGCTGGTATAGACATGATGAATGCACAACGAATACATATCCTCAGGATCGCGGACTAGAGAAAGTTCGCCTCCACCAGCCCCAAACACCTCCCGACTTCCCAGAGCCCAAGCGATCCTTCCCCTTCCCTTTCCCTGAAACATTATCGTCACGGCCATCACCTTCCTCTCTGCCGCTCCTGTCACCACTTTCGACGTCCCTATCTCCATCTTGTCTGTCCGACTCGCCCCTCCTTTCATCTCGGTGGGCCTGTGTCACAAACGCCTGCCTCCTAACGTCACCTTCACTTACTGTTCTCCGCCGTTCTCCCTCTTCGTCTCTATGAGCCAGCGAACCTCTTAATCCAGATGCCCCGGGCCCGCCTAAGCCACTACTGATCCTCCTTCTCCTCTCCAACGGGACAATCGTAAACCCGGGACTAACTGGGGAAAGTCCAATCTGGAACCCAGCGCCAGCGAGTGCAGAGACCGTCGGGAGAGTAGGTGACAAGGGAGGCCGTAAAGTGTGAGTATTAGCATGAGTATTATATGAGCTGTAATATGAATGCGTGAGACTACGGTGTTGCTGGGTATTGATATAGGAGTCAATCGTTGATTTTCGGCGATGTGAACCGCCTGCGCGCGTGCGTGGGGAAGTAAGATGAGACGAAACAGATTGGGAAGGAGGTTGCGATGAGATAGATCTCGGGCTTAATGACGGATCTGCCAGGGAACCGAATTCGCGTGAAACTTCTGGAGAGGTGGAAAGCATGCCCATGAGTGGTTCAGATCTTGTTCCCCATTCAATATGAGCACTCTCGGTCTCTTCAGCAGACCCGAGGTTTCGTTCGAGAGCGGCTTCGACGCTGGTCGCTGCTTGAACATCTTCAGTGCATTCCTCATCTAATTCTGCTGCTTCTTCGTCGCTCAAAGCCTCTCCCTCTTCCCAACCTCCTGCTACATCGACTGCGCCACCCCCAGCTTGAATGCTGACGATCCATACGCCAATGAGTAGAATGATGATACCCAGTCCGACAAGGACTAGATGTAATGCAGAGATGAGAGAAAATTGGTCGAAGTAGACTAGTCCGTTCACGATTGAAGACAAATTATAGAAACAGAATGCCGCTAAGAAAGTGAATAAGCCATTGTTGAAAGGTAAGCAAACATGGACGTGAACTGTGAACTTACAGGGGCAAACTAATGTTGGGTCAGCTAGAACTAGTCCCTTGTGAAGATACCACAGCTGCAGAAGAGCGAATATACCAAGTGCGAGCACAAGAATCCATGCTTGCCATCTCCAGAATTGATTTTGTCCTTGGAAAGTCAGCAGCAGGAGCTCTACACCGCTCTTGGCAAAGAGTAGGCACATGCCAGAAATAATGCCGGAGAATGAGGCATACGAAATGGCAAGAAGTAGTCTTGTGCGATCCATAGCGCGAAAACTCGGGTCTTCGCGTATAATCGAGGAGAAAGACGGTGAACGTGTGGAGGCTCGAGATTTGGAGTCGAGTAAGGGGGTACGTTCATTGGTGATAGCATCAGTGACTGTATCAGTCACTCCGGTTGTCAGTGTCGAGGGGTGAGTGGGAGCCTCTAGCGTAATTGGTGGTGTAGGACCTGTTGAAGACGGCGCAAACTTCGTGGTCATTTTTCGCGATAGCCGGTATTCAGTTAAATGTGTCTATACATAGACAAGAAGCATTAGCTGTAAGTAGATAAAAGCATAGAATAACTCGACATACGACAGCCAAGCTAATTAGAACCACTGCGCCGAGGAGAGAGAAATACACAACAAATGTCGGTCTCCGGAAAAGTTCCAAAAGATCTTCAAGAGATCGGGTTGGCTCCGGTACAATACCAAAGAGAGCAATAAGTACAGCTCCCCCTGCGATAAACAGCGTGCCGAGAATCATCCAGGCAGAGAAAACGTCTCCAAGAAGAAGTCGGGCAAAGAATGCGTTCCATAAGAGTGAGACAGCGCCAAGAGGAGCAAGAATTACGACAGGCAGGGAGGCAATCTGAACAAGAGACCCAAGAACATTCGAAGATATGAAAATGGCGAAACCCAGCAGCCACAAACTGAGTTTATAGAATCAGTTATCGACAAGTGAAACATGTGGGACGTCCACTTACGGTCTTCGATGCTCTAGACGTTGCTCATGTTCTGGCAAGCGTTGGTTAAGAACATGACTCTTTCGTTGAATAGTGAGACCTAGAGATTGAATGAATGAAGCTAATAAACCGATGAAAATACCTAAAGGGATGGAGATGTGAGTGTCCGCCATGGACATTGGAGGCAGCAATTAGCACGTGATGAAACTCAGCTGTGTGACAATAATGTGACATAGCTGTGACATGCGTGTCGAAAGGTCACGTGAATATGACGTCACAGCTGAAGTGACTGGAAGGTTCTGCTCTAATCGAGATCTTACTGCAATGCTCAACAGCAACTAGTACAAAAGGCGCGAGTTTCCGAGACCTGCATCTCAGAATATACCCCCAAAACCTATCTCTCTATAATGACTTCAAACTTTGAATTCACTGATAAAACACAGCAGTCTCTCGCTACTGCTATACAACTTGCCAAAGACTATGCCAATGCTCAAGGTATGTACATAGTTTATTTTTCATCTCTGCTTTACTCACTTTTATCTTTATATTATAGTTCATCCAGCTCATATTGCCTTTGCTTTACTGAATGAGGGTGCTGGTGAAGGTGCCGCAGCGTCGTTGTTTACTTCTGTCATTCAGAAGGCGGGAGGTGACCCTGCTGTTATCAAGCGTGCTCTTCAGAAGATCATTGTGCGCTTGCCCACGCAGGAACCTCCTCCAGAAGAGACGTCACTCAGCACTGCCTCTTTAAAAGTCCTTCGGTTCGCACAAAGTCTTCAAAAGACGATGCACGATTCGTATATCGCCCAAGATCACATCCTGCTTGCCCTCATCCATGACTCCTCCATCAGTCCAGTCCTGAAAGAGGCTGGTCTCACCGAAGCAACACTGAAAACTGCCATTGAACAGACCCGAGGCAACCGTCGCGTTGAAACAAAGACGGCAGAAGAGGGCTTTGACGCACGTAAGTCTCAGGATTGATTAGTACTTGTGTAATCAAAAGCTGACTATATGCATATTTAGTACAAAAGTACGCCGTAAACCTCACTGCATTGGCAGAAGAAGGAAAAATTGATCCTGTCATTGGTCGTGATAATGAGATCAGGCGTGCAATCCGTATTCTGTGTCGAAGGTTTGTCTATTGTTACTTCATTAAAACACGAATCTCACATAGGTCATAGGACGAAAAACAATCCGGTGCTTATTGGTGAGCCTGGTGTTGGTAAGACTTCGATAGCAGAAGGTCTCGCACAACGAATTGTCAAGCGCGATGTCCCTGCAAGTCTCCTTTGCCGTCTCTTCTCGCTCGATATGGGTGCTCTTATGGCCGGTGCCAAATACAAAGGAGAGTACGAGGAACGTATCAAGTCAGTCCTGAACGAAGTTGAGAAGGCAGCCGAGAACGGAGGTCCTGGAGTCATCCTTTTTATCGATGAACTCCACCTGATCATGGCTGGAAGGGGCTCTGAAGGTGGAGGTATGGACGCCGCCAATCTCTTCAAACCTCTGCTTGCACGAGGTGAGTGGTTATGATTTTAAGTTGAAGTACAGGTTACTGACTTGTAATGGTTTCAGGCAAACTTCGTTGCATTGGCGCTACGACACTAGCGGAGTACAGGAAATACATTGAGACCGATGCCGCTCTCGAACGACGGTTCGCTCAAGTCATCGTCAATGAGCCAACAGTCTCTGAGACCATTAGCATCCTTCGCGGCATCAGGGAAAAATATGAAGTACATCACGGTGTCAAGATCTTGGATCCCGCTCTTATACAAGCTGCAACTTTGGCTCATCGTTATTTGACTTCAAGACGATTGCCTGATGCTGCCATCGACCTAGTCGACGAAGCTTGTGCTAGGTAAGAATTCAATTCATTTGTTTCAACAACAAAGTCGTTATTAATCGCTGGTGCTTTTCTAGTGTACGTGTTACTCGCGAGACCGAGCCGGAAGCCCTCGACAAGCTGCAACGAAAGAAGCTTGAGCTCGAAGTCGAAATTCACGCTTTGGAGCGTGAAAAGGATGAGGCGAGCAAAGAGCGTCTTAAAGCCGCCCGTAAAGCAATTGCAGATGTCGAAGACGAACTACAACCTCTCAAGACCGCATATGAAAACGAGAAACGACGTGGTGACGAAATTAACGTTGTCCGGCGGAAAATTGATGAGTTAAAGGCCAAGGCAGAGGATGCTGAACGAAAGTGAGTAATTAGTATTTTATCTTTCATCTTTTCGGTTGTCTGATCAAATTTCATAGGTATGACCTTGCCACAGCGTCCGATCTGAAGTACTATGCTATCCCTGATCTGCAAAGCCGTCTGAAACAGCTTGAGGTCAAGAAAGCTGCCGAAGATGATGAGCAGGGCGGAGGTGCAGATACCGTCACTCCTGAACAGATCGCTGAAATTGTCGCTCGCTGGACATCAATTCCTGTGACTCGCCTTATGTCTTCGGAAAAGGAGAAGTTGCTGCGCATGGAGAAGATTCTGTCCGACAATGTTGTGGGTCAGACTGAAGCTGTAAAGGCGGTCGCTAACGCCATTCGACTGTCCAGAAGTGGATTGTCTAATCCTCAGCGACCCATTGCTAGTTTCTTGATGGCTGGGCCCTCCGGAACCGGTAAAACTCTCATGGCCAAGACGGTAAGCTTGCATTTTTAGGTATTTATGGACCTGGCTAATAGTATCTTTGCAGCTCGCGACCTTGCTTTTCGATTCTCCCGATGCAATGATTCGGATTGACGGGTCTGAGTACTCGGAAAAGCACTCGATAGCTCGTTTGATTGGTGCACCTCCGGGATACGTTGGACACGACTCTGGGGGCCAATTGACGGAATATATTCGACGCAAGCCTTACAGTATCGTCCTCATTGATGAGATAGAAAAGGCTAGCCGAGAATTCGTCACTCTGTTCTTGCAAGTGCTAGATGACGGTCGACTTACTGACGGCCAAGGCCGTGTCGTCGACTTCAGAAACACTGTTATTATCATGACCTCCAATTTGGGTGCGGCCTATCTCAACGATATGGGTGAAGGTCCAGTAAACCCCCAGACTAGACAACTAGTGCTTGGCGCCATACAGGCCCACTTCCCTCCAGAATTTGTCAATCGTGTTGACGAAATCATTGTCTTCGTGAGTATCTCTCGGTTCGTATTCACCTTATTAAAGTTGCTTACCTACTATCTTCATAGCGTCCTCTTTCTCGCAAGCATGTCCTAAAGATTGTTGACATCCGATTGAAGGAAGTCGAGGCCAGGCTTTCTGAGAGAAAGATTACCCTCGACATCGATGCCGCCGCCAAGAGTTATCTTAGCTCTGTGGGCTACTCACCTACATACGGTGCCCGTCCCTTGAATCGTTCTATCCAGCAAGAGTTGTTGAATCCCTTGTCGGTTATGATTCTCTCGGACCGTATTAGGGACGGGGAAGTTGTTCGTGTACGCTTCGATGGTCCTCACAACCGTCTCATTATTCTTCCCAATCACGAGGGGACGGCAGTAGGAGATGACTTGATGGAAATTGACGATGATGACATTGAAATTGAAGAGATGGACTAAATGGTTTCGGCATCTGATTAGAACAAGTATATAATTTATTAGGCATCTGTATTCGATACACTAGCATTGTAAAATAGTTACGATTCAATTTAGTTTTTGTCAAATCAACTCGAGAGGATTGGGGAGTGAAGTAGACTCGCGTGGCGGGTCGGGGAGCGATTGCCGAATATAGACGTCCGGATCAGCAATTTGAACTCTTCCATACCCTTCCACCATGATGAGTCTTCGCTTGCTCTCAAAGTCTGGAGCTTTGAGGTCGCTCGCGCGCGCATCCTCTACTGCTGCACCCAACTCTCCTTCAACCCCAGTTGCTGCTGGCTCTACCCCGTCGGCTCCCGTGAGCGGTCAGCAGGCACCCAACTATCCTACGACATGGTCTGTTAACCAGCGACCTCGCCCGACTGCTGCTTCTGGCCCTCGATTTGAGCAAACTGCAATGGAACTGCAACCGAATCCTCTCAGTGCCATGGAGCTCATAGCAAATGAACCTATTAGACTGGTGAACGGACGGAAGGCAGTGTGTGATGGAGGTACGTCTTACATTTTTGGTACAGTTCGTGCTTATAGTTGACATGGCCGGTTTATGCTCTTAGGAAGTGGCCCACTGGGTCACCCCAAAATATACATCAACCTGGTGAGGATTGCATGCTTTCTGTCAGTTAAATATATTATTGCTAACTCTCAGTGACAGGACCAACCTGGACCTCGTGCTTGCGGGTGAGATTCATTCATCCTGCTGCTTCTTTTTACCCAAAGAAAGTTAAATTGATGATGATCTTTGTGGCTTCGCTTTTCAGATACTGGCATGTATATCTCTAGCCTAGTTTTGCACCCTTTGCTGACGACCTCTCCCGACTACAGTGGTCTCCGTTTTGAGCAAGCTCCTCACCATCATCATTGAACTCGGACTCGTCCACTACGTACTAATACATAAAGCAACAATGTATCGGTCCGCATTAATGTCTCAGCATGAGTACACCGCAGCTTCTGGACGTCCGAACCTAGAATTTGAGGTTCTTTTATCTGATATGTTCACGTACATAGTCATGTCATGGAAGTTCATGTCACACATCACCGCTGCGTGTTTTCCCCAATTTATTTTAACACGGCCTTGTCCTTTCGTTGAAGCCGGTGAATGTAATAATACATATATCGTTGGGTCTACTATGCCTAGGTCCGGCTGTGGTCATGCAACTAGCGACAGTAGGTATGATACGGCGAAGAATGAACGAGGGTTTGAGCAAATTACTAGGAATGCAACACCGACACCGGAGAAATTATAAGCCTTGGGGTACACCTCCTGGGTCCGGGGGCAAATGCGAGAGATGGAAAAAATGCTTGTGAGATAGACCGAGAGAAAAAGAAGCGAAAGAATGAACGAGTGTGGACGACAATCAGCAACGAGATGCGAAAGAAAAAGAAATAAGGTTAAAAAAACAAGACAGAGAGAGAGAGCAAATAATAAGAAAAGTGCACAGAACGGGGCAACGAGT